>APFE030667462.1:1141-41030 GCA_000404065.3 Pinus taeda | reverse complement strand
AGGCTACGCAAGAAAATAGTGCTAATATGACCATAAATTGCTGATTGAATGCAGGCTACGCGAGAAATGAGTGTACTTATAATAAAAGTTTGAAGCAAGAGCATTATTTATCAAAATGAAAAATACATCTAACTAAATAACTTGAAAAATATATTTAATGATCAATCAAGGCGATATACTCATGCGTCTAAAGGTAGGTTACGGATATCCTCACGAATCTGAAAGTAGGTTAGACGAATTGAAAGGTAGCTGACGGGTCCTTATAAACACAACTTTTTCGGGGCTCGCGGGAAGCCATATACCTACCAAAAACGAAATATGCTGGACAAAAATCAGTGGACATTTCTGGAACACGATGAACTATTCATAGTTGATCAGGTGACGTGCAATATTCAGTCTCTGAAAGGCTGTGATTTTGATCGCAATCTGAACTACTTTTGAAATGAAAAATAGAAGAATTGATATGACTATTTTTAATTTTTAGTTTTAGAAGAATTGATATGACTATTTTTATTTTTTAATTGAAACTAAAATTTTTGGCCACTTACAACCGGAGATTTCAACCTATATAATTGGGGGAATAGTAAAATGTTCATGAGAATCAGAATTAGTCATTCAATTACTAACTAGAAGTTTTGGCCACTTACACTTTTAAGGAGATTTGAATGAGTTAAATATACAAACTGTTGGCTAAATGACTAGAGTTCAGATTTTTTTTATCAGTTTATATATTTTTAGTATGTTAATATACAGTAACTATCATAGTTATATACATGAAATGACGAATAAATATTGATAAATATTAAAAATAAAATTCATTTAAAAAAATTGTAACAAATTCATCTCACTTTATAATGGGGATTTTTGATTTGTAAATAGGTTTTATTACAATATCATGTCTCAATATTATGATTATGATTATCAATACTACATGATAAAAAAACCATTACATTTGTTCATATAATATTTATTTTAATTTTTGATTTGTGAATACTACTAAAAAAATCATTATAAAATTTCCCATGAATGCTATATATCCTACTATTTTATAGTTTATATTAATTAAAATTTAATAATTCTATTCCCAAATATATATTTTGATAACATCAAAATCGTTTAAAATTAAAAAACATTACACTTCTTCATAAAATATTTATTGTAATTTTTATTTAAAAAATATTACTTAAAATATTCCATACATATTATAATAGTAATCCATTATTGAAAACCAATAATGATAATCCCTTACAAAAAACAAATAGCAATGTGTGTTGGAACAGAACTGAAAGCGAGAGATTCCAACACGCTACCTTCTCAATTCAAAGAAACTGACACGGGATCAGGTAGTAATCGATTACAAATAGGAACCTGCTCTACTCTCGGATTCGGATTGCAGATCAAATGGCAAAACACCTAGGCTTGCTGTTATGTTGGTCATGGTACTTGTTGTTATTTCCCATGGATATTGCTCATAGCATTTCCGAAGAAAAATGCTTAATTCATTGTTCAGAAGATTACTATTACTCTACTGGGATCTATCATCCAGGACCTGTCACTGCCATGGAAGCTGATACACTAAACTTTGCCCTCAACTTGGAGTATCTAGAGGGTGAATACTTCAATCGTGCTTTATACAGAGAGGGGCTAGACAAGTTTGACCCTGGTCTGTCAGGGGGAGGTCCTCCACCTATTGGCTTTGAGTTAGCAAATCTCGACCCTCCAACACGAGACATTATCCAGCAACTCGGCTTGCAGGAAGTCGGCCATATAAGGTGATGTGATACATCCATGTATTATTCCATTAGCATAGATTTCCCTAGTAAGTCGTGCAATTATTCTTTCTTTCGGAGTATAGTTCTTGCATTATATGGTAACCGTGCTGAGTGTTGATATCCCATACAGGATCATTCGCGAGACTGTTAAAGAAGCGATTCCGCGACCTCTGCTAGATCTCGGGGTGGAAGTGTGGGCGAAATTCTTCAAGGAAGCCTTAGGATATCACCTCAGTCCCCCATTCAATCCTTATGCCAATTCTGTTAACTTTGTTCTTTCCACGTACTTCATTCCTTACATTGGTCTTACAGGCTACGTGGGGGCGAATCCAAATTTGACCACACCAACTGCAAAACGAGTAAACTCTCAGTATTTTCACCTATTGATATAATTATAGAAAATTATAGAACCCCAGATAGAATATAGCCGTTGTTACATACGTTTGTTAGTTTTTCTAATACCAGAAAGCCATTACTATTAAGTTTCAAGTATTCTGATATCAGATAGCCGTTAATGTTTCAAATACTTTCATGATTTTGATATCCGAAAGCCGTTACTATTATGTTTGAAATAATTTCCATGAACCTAGCGTTTTGATTCAACTGTTGGTTTGCTTGCTTGCTTCTTTGCCATTTGTCTGCAGCTTGTGGCAGGGCTTCTTGGAGTGGAATCAGGGCAGGACGCAGTGATACGCTACTGGCTATACGAAAGAAGGTATGAGAAGGTTTATCCATACCCAATTACAGTTGCAGAGATTACAGCGAAGATATCGATTCTTCGGAACAATCTCGGAAAGACAGGAATAGTAGATGAAGGATTAATAGTGCCAAAGGAGCTAGGAGCTGAAGGAAGAGTGAGCGGTAACATTTTATCTGCAGATCCAAACTCTCTGTCATACAGCAGAACTCCGAGGGAAATCTTGAGAGTTTTGTATGACACAGGAAATGAATCCATAGCCGGTGGATTTTATCCGCGCGGGGCCAACGGACGCGTTGCCAGAAGCTATCTGCTCCCCCCGCATGCTGGGTAACATGCGGTGTTGCCACTGCCATGGACTAGGCTTTATGTAATCTCTAAATAATTCCTTGGAGGAACCCACGCTCCCCAATAAACGTCACATCACTCCGACCAGTCTATGTACCGCTAAACCCTAGTAGATATTCCGTGGATGTATAAATCAACCTTATACTATACTATATATATTTTGCTATTTTGTACTTTAAAAAATTTGTGTGTTTCTGGTATAAAATTCTACATAGATTCGATCGAACAAATTTATTTTCTGGATCTTGTAATAATTCATCAAGTTATAGGTGACTTGATTTTGGAACCCGTGATAATTTGTCAAAATTCCCGAAGGTACAGGTGATTTCATTTTGGAATCTGTGATAATTTGTCAAAGACGTGTAGTTTTAGGTGGTGGATTAGTTGAATATTTAAGAGAGAATTCGTCGTTAGGTGTTATTTTAGGTTTGTGTTACTTTAATATTTACAGTAATATAGGTCATTGTTTTCTTTTTTGAGTAAGATATCAAATATACACCAGCCAGAAGTGATTGAGAGACGACGACTATCTTCCACCAGTCTATGTCATCCACCACTGTCTGTCGTCAATATCTAATATGGTAATTATGTGGTTATTTGGTACGGCTGTTTCGGAGCTAACCGATTTTCTTTGCTTTTTAAAATAGGGTCTTTTTCATGCCCCATATAGAAAGGATTTAGTTGGGATAGATCTGATTGGGGGTTGCATTTTCTAATCAATTTAGGAAACAGATTCGCTGAACATTTTTAGTATAATATGTTTTTTATATTTTGAAATGGAAGTAAAAGTTTCGACTGATTAGATTAAAGAGTATGACATGTTAAATATACAATGATAATTTTTTTTACTATATAAATTATAGTTATCTGTTTATATATATGATTTGTCTTTTAAAATATCTTTTATATTACTAATGTTATGTAATATTTTGTAATTATAAGCTACCAAAATTATGGTGATGTTTGCAATACTCTGTTTACTTTTAATATAAAATAAATATTAAAAAATAAATTAAATATTAAAACATTTGAGTTGTCACATTTAAGGTTTAAAAGTATTGGTTTAATTTATTTATTATTTTAAGGTTTACAAAATTAATATAATTTTATTGGATGTGATAATAAAACATCATTGGATGTATTTCTCTTGGCATTATGATTTTTTTTAATAATTATAAGAGTGATGCTTATTATATTTTATTTATTTTAATCAATAAGTTTTAACTAAATAATATAGTGTAAGATGATTATATTTAATAAATTTTTTCAAGAAAATGAAAGAATAATTAATGTGTCTGTAAAATTTTGTATTTTTTGATTTCATAAATTTACATTCAAAGATTCATGTTGGCCTATTACTAGGGAAAGCAAACCAAACCAAACAAAAAATCTTCAATTGTTTCAAAATATCAAAAGAGAAAATGAAGTTTTTGTATTTGGAAGATAAAATAGGAGAATTATATGTTTGGCCATAATCACCATTTTTAGGAGAATTATATGCTCAGCCATAATCACCCTTCTTCTTCAGGGATCTAAAGCAAGATAACAAAAAGGAAAACCAAAAGCAAAAAGGTAGATAAGCATGCATATCTATTTTTCTAAATTAGTAGTTCCTCTATGAATGCAATTCTTGTTGTAACTAGGAAAACAACCAAAATTAGGAGGAGGACCCATTTGTCATTCAATTCTTGCATGCTTATAGTCCATGGCCATCAGAAGTCATTGCATTTGATTCAAAGACAAGATGATGTTGTGTTTGAGTTCATTTCAATCTACAAGAACTCTCCCTAAGAAAAATTTAAGGTGTCAATAGATGTCAACCATGTATATGTACTGATTATATTGTCCCCTTGTATGACCAACATCAGGAAACCAATCTACAACCTTAGCCAACACCTTCATGTCTATCAAATTTTTTCACTCATTGGAGAGTTCTCTTTCTACTTGAATGATTTCTTGTTGAATTAGCTAAGGGGAAAAGTCCTAGTAGCAAGTGGCTGAGCTCTCTCAGGTATGAGCACTAGAGAAACCTCTCTCTTAATGGTAAGATGCTCCCATCCTAAATCAAGTCCAATATTAGCATATGGAAAGCAACTAAAAATATGACAAGTTGGATGTAAGTCTGTATGATTCAACAAGAGTAGATGAGCCTGGATGAATCCCCCTTTCATTGTCCAAACTTCTTAGAGGTTGAGCTAGTTCATAAACTAAAATATATGTAAGAGTATAGTGATGACCAAGCTAACGAATAGAATTAAAATTGCATAACCAAAGAATTATAACATTTCTAGGCCAAGGCCTCAATCGTCGGGGTCCTCGCTTAGAGGGATATATTCATGTACACATATATTCTAACATAGGAGATGTAGGGCCCCCTCCAAGTGAGCTTCAAAATAATAAAAAATGTTCCAATGAAGTTGTTGATTCCTTCGAGGATCTCAATATCCCCAAATTCCTTGGCCAGATAAAAGTAACATCCAAACTAGAGCTGCCAAGAATTGATCCTTCTCTTAACTATAACATTGTTCCCAAATTTTCATGAATATGGCAACATTGTTAAAAAATAAGGGTCGTCTTCAAATTCCTTAGATTTATCTTCTAGGCTAGAGAAAATAACTGTAAAGAATCTTCTAGATCCTTATTTCATAGCGATATGGCCTTTGGGCTTCCATTTTCGTTGAATACACTTCATAAAATTCCTTTCATTTGACCATTTCCTAATAAATTTTCATATGAGAGTGTGATCTTTCATATACTAGGAATATCCTTCAAAAAAAAAGATTTAATTGCACCATGTACTACTACCCTGGGTAAACACCTACCCTTGAGGCGAGATTGCAATTGGGCTCTGAGAATCACAATGTCTCGATTGTTTCCATTCTAAGAGGGAGCTCTAAATCTACCTATATTAGACTAATGGTTTCTTTGGTTATAATATTTTTGTAGGAGGTGGTCACACCCTTCCTCGCGGGACCACTCATCTATTTAGTCATAATTAACTGAAGTGATAATATCCAAATTAGATATGTTTCCTACTTGGAATATCATAGCTACCACTAAAAGAAAAAGTATTCAAAAAAATATGTTAAAGTAAAACCTAACCCAAAATAATTTTAGAAAATGTGTATGTTAGATTGTCCAAAAGTAAAAAATGCATAGTAAACCTATATAAGAAAACTCTTTGAAGAGAATAAGGCATAGAAAATATATACTAACATACCTCCTGTGCTTCAATAATTCAATATCATTGGTCCTCTTCTTCATCCAACTCCACATATGTGTCATCCAATTCAATATTGATGTTCAAAGGTTTGGCCATAGTAACATCATCATCAATGCCATGTTGATAATTGTATCATATATATCATCAACAAGAACATTATATCTACATATAGCTCCAATTATTTAACTTATTCATCCTATAGATCCTCCTTTTCCTATGTATCATGTTCATATTCAATACTACCTTCTTCTACTACATTATTCTTTATATACTTTCCCTCGAGATCACATCTACCAATGAATGACAAACCCTCTTTACTTGGAACCTCTATGTTAAATGCATGATTATATTCATGACCTCAAAGAACATAAATATTTGCACATAAAGGCTAAAATTCTCTATGCATAAAGGATAAAAAATACCTTGTTAAACAAAGAGGTCAAATTTTTAAAATTAACTTTATTAGATTTCATGTCAACTTGAGGGAAATTCAAACCAATGGTAAAATTGTTGTTATGATATCGAGAACATATATCCTTATGAAAAATTCAATCCTACATATAAATTATGCAAACCCCGTGATGCAAAATGCACACCTTAAAAGGGAAAAATGCATGAAAACAAGGCAAGATGAAAAATGTAAGCTCTAAAACTGAACAATGCATAAAAAATGTTGTGATTAAAAATACATTCCCTATGAATAAAAATGCGTGGCTTGCATTAGTAATTGGATGCTAGGCTTGTGAAAACATGAAAATAGGTTATTGAGGAAATGCATGCCTCAAGTTGAAAATTCATGCTAAGTGTACATGATTACATGTTTACAAAGTAAGGAGGAATACACACACCTTGTTAATGATAAAGGCATGCATGTATACTAAACATTCATGGCCTTGACATGTTTTGTAGCCCTAGGATGGCTTAGACCTAGGATAATTCTTCCTTAGCCCATATGAATGGTTTTTATAGGAAGAAGAATGAAAATGGTTTGTTTATCAATTTTTTATGATAAATGATAGAAATAAATATCTTATAATAACCTTGAACCCATGTTTTACCTGCTATTTGGAAACATACTGGGATAGTTAACCTTGTATATTGAGTTGTTTCAATTTTTTCAGAATGACATTGCTTGAAACTAGAATTTAAGATAATATGGCCATGTTAGGATTTTTATTGTTAAATATTAATGAAAATGAATGAATATTTCCTTACAATCTCCTCTAATGATGAATACAAATATAGATTCTATTCCTTTGATAATTGTAATTCATTTTTTTTACATGTATGTTCCAATGGTGGATTCTATAAGTGAGCTCCGATAATGGATTCTATAGCTAACCCATTATGGAAATAGGGATTAAAATCAGGATATATCATAACTTTTATAGAGATGAAAGTTAGAAGTTAAATGCAAGAATGTCAAGATCTTAAAATATGCAAGCATAGAAAAAGGTAGACATAGACATTTCCTATAATCTTAGAAACTAGAAGTACTTATAGGTATCCCATATATATGATTGATTTGAAATGAATCCAATATATCTCACTCAACCATAAAAATTTTATATTGACTGTGTGTGGTTGTATTAGAGTAAGCAATTTTTATAATTTTGCTTCCAAAATTACCTTCAGGAGACAAGGTGAATGATCTAGGTGGATCTTAAAATGCAAAATTTTAAAGTCTCAAAATTCCTTGTAAATGTCTTTGTTCCATAGAACTCAAAATTTGGAATCCAACAAAACTTTGTAACAACACATTCCCTCATATATACCCACTTTCTCCAGCTTACTGAGGGTAAACATAAGGTGAGGGGTTACTATGACAAGAATCAACCTCCTAAGTCACCTTGACGAAGTGGAATCGATGGAAAGCCACAATATAGACCTTCTATACCTACTACAAGACTCCCAAAAGATTTCCCAGACATCCGCATGACTAGTCCCTAGGTCCCACTCAGTTTTAAACAATTAAACCCTTGGATGCTCCCTTGATATGGACAAGAGTGGATCTGGGAGGCTCTAGTCACTCCCATAGCAAGGCATGGTGTGTCTGGGGATTTTTCTCCTCAAACTTATGCTTGCAACTATGAGATTTTTTCCATTTTCAAGCCCATAATCGAGGTCACTTCCCTTAAACCACTGTATCTTTTAGAATCCATAAATTAGATGACAACAAGTCTTGCAAGCCAAATCTGGCTCAAGGACTAGGCTTGACCATACCCAACCGAGACTAACATTTTATCAAACACTTGGCATCAAAGAAATCTACAGGAGATGAATATAATATAGAGTATAAATGACTAATAACTCATATGAGACTTGACAAGAATGATCACGACTCTATTCCCTTAATCATTTTGACATCAATTAGGTCTTGCATCCATTACCCTTTTTGTTACAATTAAATACATGAAATAACCATGATTATAACTAATCATATAACCATGCTTATAACCAACATTAAATCATGTAAATATAAATGAGATAAAAACAATTAAGGCCACATAATAACAGGTACAAAAGAAAGAGAACTTAGCTTATTAAACATAGGTAAGAGCCAACCAGGTTCAGGACTTCCACATACCACTCGACCATGGACATGGATGAACCAAATCTTTCTTTCATCCAGTAACCCCCATGCCATATTCCAAGAATGGATGTGGGATCTCATGGATAAACCAATCCAAAAACATTCAAGGGAATCCAGATGTTAAACCATCTACACCCTCACCAAACTGTGATCTTACCAAAATTGGCAACGATATTACAAAACCAAACCGAGCTTAGAAAGCCTCTAGAATCCATTACTATCCGTGATGAATTTTTTGTCTCCTTGTCTCTCAAGCTTTATAGCAATCCATGCCAGATCAGTAGCCCCTAAACCGAAACACCACCCTTAGGATTTACCATGTATCCTACCAAAATTGGTCAAGGGATTCCTAGGCCTTTGGGAATTTTCCTAAGACCACCTCGGCCCTCGATTCTGAAACCGTGTGGAAATTCCAAAGCTCGAAACCAAGAAATAATCGCATCACACCATGGCTATTGATGGGCCTCCAAATTAGACACAAATTAAGGCCCATCTAACCTTTCTTAGTCACATGAAGGTTATATTAAACCTCTAGTTATACAACTAATAATGTTTTTTAGTTTTAATATGTTCATTACAAAGGTTTAGAGATAATTGCATATTTGTACCTAATATTATTTGTTTTTGTAGAATATTGTAAGAATATGGGAATATTATGAATATTTGGAGGAGATAATCTAGGTACTTCCTCCCTACTACAATAGGATCAAGACTAGATAATAAATGAACAAAATATCATGAAATCATTGAAAATTTCTAGAGCTCCAGTGATTGAGAAAATTTGGGAACCAGATCCACTATTTTAGGGATTTTGGAGGAGAAAGGTTCATCCTTTCAAGGAGAATGCTTACTCATCAATTTGCATAAGTAAAAAATCTAATTTCCTCTAGAGGTAGGTATTTCTTAATCTTATTGTGGAGAAAACTTGTATTTTTGCAGCTCCACTTTCATTTCTAGCTGGGATGTACTTGGATTGATTCAAATAATGATGTTTGCTACCATTTTTAGCTTCTAAATCTTGGTATTATTCATAGGAATCTGATTACCCTTATGCTTGGCCATCCGAGGAGCCTCAAATCCCTTTTGTATAATTTTATTTTTTTCTTTTCACTTCTTATTCACATGCATTTCTTATTTTTCTTTTTCCTATTTCTGCATTTAGTATTGATGCTTCTTTTGCTATAAGAATGGGTTGAATTATTGAAGTGAGTTGTTTTGTAGGTTATTTACAGAGTTAAAAGCATGATGAATCCTTATAATAGCTTTTAAAATTCATATGCATCATTGAGCTACTTGGATTGGTTTACTAGTTCACAAATCTAGAATGTTTGGATGTCCCTTGTAGAAAAAAAAGTGGTTTTTCGCTATTTTTTAGAACGTGTTAATGAGCTTCATTTGAGTTTATTCCATTTGGATTATGTCATAAAAACATTCAATTTAATAAAAAAACTACCCCTTTGCATTTTCACTTGATTATGCTAGGCATTGGATAGGTTAACTAGCTCACTAGTTCTTGAATTTATAGTTTTTAGAGTGGTAATTTTCTGCTATTTTTTAACACGTGTTAACAAGGGTATCTTGGAGAGATTCAACTTGGAATGGAGACCTAATACATCCTACTTAATAAAATATTTTTTCCCATAACATTTTCATTTGATTTACTTGCTAATTCGGTGAATTATCTCCTCCTATAGAAATTTTGTTTCGCCTGTAGCAATTTTGTTTCGCTTGCAACAATTTTGTTTCCCCTGTAGTGACCTCCTTAAGCACTCCAGTAACACGTGTAAACTTGATGATATTTTCTCCAAAATCTTGGTTTTTTTCTCTTTGGCTTGAATCATGACACCTAGGCTCTAAATCCATTATTGAGGAAGAATAAACACCAATTAGGATATGCCTTTTTTACAAATTAGATTAGGCCTATTTATTTGAATTCATGCTATTAATATTTCAATTACAAATTGTTGTTCTTGCCTAGGATCAATTAATTTTCAATGTAACATTTCCATTTCTGAAATTAGTTCAGGCTTTGATTTCATGACATATAATCCATTACATGATATTATTTAAAGAAGGACACATTGTATGCTGCATATACAGTTCCAACACCTCTTAAGTTTGTATGAACCCTGGGTTCATAATTTAAGTTCGTAGCCTTGGGAGTTACAACATTCTTGTTGCAATATTGGGGCTCATTAGTTATCTAGAAAAAGGAAAGGCAAGGCTGAAAACCACTGTCATAACCTGGCAAGACCATGCCAGACTTACCAAGTATGCACACTTTTGTGCATTATCACATCCATTTAAAGCCAGTACATTTTCTACTGCATTTATGGAAACAATTCAAAATCTACATGGAAACCCAAAGATTATTGTAAGTGTCAGAGATCCCATTTTCACTAGAAATTTTTGGACATAATTATTTTCTTATCTCGGTAATCAGTTAGCTCATAGCTCATCTTATCATCCTCAATCTGATGGGAAAACTGAGATAGTAAACAAATGTTTGGAAGGATATCTTTGTTGCTTTGGTATCTGATAAACAGACACAATGGGTCAAATGGTTGCTTTGGCTGAATGGTGTTATAACACTTCCTTCCATACAACAACAAAAATGACCCCATTTATGGCACTTTATGGATATCAGCCACCATCCATCACATCAATATTTAAGAGAAAATTCTAAGGTTCAAGTAGTGGAACATCACATCGAGCATCAATAACAAGTCCTCCAACTCTTAAACGATAACCTCGTGTTGGCACAGAATAGAATGAAACAATAAGCAAATCAACATCACAACAAAAGAAGTTTTGATGTAGGTGATTGGGTATTCCTATGGCTACAACAATATAAACAAATGTCCCTCAGGAAAGCTAAGAAGGATAATAAATTATCACCAAAGTATTATGGTTCATACAAGGTGTTGCAAAAGATTGGTACTATGGCATACAAATTAGAGCTTCCTGCAGCTTCTCGAGTCCACCCAGTTTTCCATGTTTCATTTTTAAAGAAGGTTATAGGCAACAAGCTCCCAGTTCAAACAATATTGCTAGAACTTGACGAGGAAGGAAAAATTATATTGGAACTGGAAGCAGTCACAAAAACAAGAACTCGACAGCTACGAATTCGATCAATTTCGAAGTATCTCATCAAGTGGAAGAACTTATCGCCTGAAGATTCCACATGGGAGGATGAGAATTTTATACAGAAGCATCCAAAACTACTCAAGCATTGATGACAATACTTTTTTGAAGGAGAGGGGCATGTTAGGTCCCTATAATACTAGTGATTCCCCCATTACTATTGTAGTTGTATCCCTTATTATTATTGTTGTGCCCCTATTGTCCCCATATTGTTATTACTGTGCCCCATAGAATCCCTCTATTATTATTTTTGTGGCTTTATATTTTATTGTTAGGTCGGCTGGGTTATATTGTGACTCCTTAGACTCCTATATATAGAAAGGAGGTTTTGTCATTTGAATCATCCAAGAATTGTTCATTTGTGTAATGTAAATGAGGTTGCCCCCTCTAAGAGGCTAAATTCTAAGGCATTGAACTATCTTTTCTGTCTTTTTGTGAGCTGGTTTCATAACATATCCAGAGAACCAAGTACCATGAAGTTGTGCATGTCAAGACCAACTAGGAAATTACCCGTGCAATATGTTATTTGCAAGTATTCCTGTTGAAGCTTCTTGATCCTTCTCTTCCTTTCTTGCTCTTTTCTTTCCTTCATTTTCCTTGTCCTCCCTTTTCTTAGTTTTCCCTTCCTTTCTCCAAATCTATAATGCTCCAATAAAACTCTAAGTGTCCAAGAGTGTGAGAGAGAGAGAGATAATATTGAGAGAGCTCCAAAAATGAACTAACAAAACGTTACACTAACCAAGCCTTGGAAAAAGCTTTCTAGCTAATCCTTAGAAGCCTTTTCATCAATTAGGCCTCTATTTCATTCATTTTCCATTGTTTTCCTTCATTTTCCTCCTCACATTCAACATGTGACCTTTCACCTTTATTTTATCCTAATTTCCATTATTTTCATAAATAAATGTGCCAAAATACCTTTTTTCCTTTTTAATGCATTAGCCATTTCCTTTTCCAATTTCCCTTAGCCATCAATACCTCGAGTGATTCCCACTAGGATATATTTTCCCAACACTCAACTTGGAATATGTGTCCCATGACCTTGGCCTTATTTTTTACTTTATTAATTTTTATTACATGAACTTTTAACCCAGGGTTGTTACAAACCCCTCCCCCTTGGGGAACACCATCCTCAGTGTTAAACCATACCAAGACCTTAGAAAAATGACTTAAAAGAAAACATACTTCCCATGGAGCTTTATAACATAGATCGTTGCATTGTTTATAATGACCACTATTGAAACATGACAAACATACCATTTACTAGATCTTTACAACACAACTCATTACAGTATTTACAATAACCACGGATAGACATATGAACATTTGCTAAACCAGAAAATAAAAGGATACGATGCATGTACCAATAAACAAGGGAATCCAAAGGCTCACACATCTACCCTAAAAAACAATGTCAGGATTCACTTCCTTCCAAGGAATTCCATAATCCCAGCCAAAATCAAAGATGCATCCAATGTCCAAAACTACAATCCTGTGTCACTTGTCCTCTTAGTGAACAGTTACTGGATCATTTTTCCAGTGCGCACTCCTAATGTGAATCTAATTCCATATGGAAATGCTAATGAACAAAAAAAAAATCGGTCCACGACCTTCTCTTCTCTACTACACAATCCCTTTGGCAATCCGGTCACCCCCTTCCATGTAGTCACTCACCTTCCAAGTTCCCCACCATCCCCTATCATGGGCAATCTATATGTTAGCAAGGCTTCCTCACATCAGAAGGTCAACAACAAAGGCATATACCTGACTCAAAACCATCATACCGGTCATAGCATGCTCATGGCCATCAATGGACACAATTGGGTACTGGTGTCCCATAATGGCCCCGCTCTTGAAGCGCTTTACCAACATACTACTACATGTTCCAATTTCTTTCATTGCTGCTATTGATTCTTGTAGTTGGTTTCAACCACCCAACATGGGAATTTCCCATGCTTTCCTATGCCAAGGATATAACTGCCATTATATTTAAAATAAATTCAAATCATACCTCATTGGTGGCCTGTCAATAAGGTATACTTGCAATTTTGTCCACTTCCTATCACAACAAGTCAAACTTGTATCTTTGACCAAATCATCATGTATAAACATATCACATCAAGTTAGCTCAAAACACAACCATCATAGATCAAAATCATAAATCGCATGTAACCATTGTAAACCAGAATTATATATCACGTGTAATCATCATAGATCGGAATCATAAATCACATGCATAATAAAACTGAAATAAAATAATGATACTTATCCTTTAATCAATCCTTAGCTTCTACCTTTATGGTTATTCCATATGCACTTCGGGTCAGTTTCCACACACAACAAACACCTAGTGCCTTCTCCTCAACCATGTGCACAGACACAACGTGCATCACACACATACAACCACACACAGAATACAACACCATGCAATACATGCACTACACCCAGTGTACAACACAACACAATACATACTCCTACATTCAGTGTACATCACAACACAATACATACACCTACACCTAGTGTACAACACAACACAGATACGTACACATAGTACAACACAATGGATACATATGTCACGATACCGTGACTACACAATGCACATGCATAGTATTTCATGCCCACAACACAACATGTGTAGCATGCGCACAATACCACATGTACACCAGTACCATATGTACAACATGTACATAGTACCACCTGTACACTGCACCACCTACAAAATATGTGCACAACATAACATGTGCATTCCACCACCTACACAATGTGTACACAGTGCCATATGTACACTGCATCATCTATACAATATGTACACAACACCACATGCACAACCTACTCATGACACCACTTGTACATTGTTCCACATGCACAACATGTACATGAAACCACTTGTACATGATGCCTAATGCACAACATGTACACAAAACCACATGTACAACATGTACACAACACAACATTCACAATCATGCACACAACATCGTATGTGCATAGTACCATACGTACAACATGCACACAACACCATATGTACATAGCACTACATATAAAACACTTACATAACATCATATGCACACAACACCATATATCCAACATGCGCACAACACCATATGCACACAACACTGCATATCCAACATGTGCATAATATGATATGTACACAACACCTCATATCCAACATGTACATAACACCATCTATACCGAGCACTACATATGTAATCTACACACAACACCATATTTACACTAGGCATACAACATCATATTTACATAATACTACATATAAACAATTACATATCACCATAGGTACTATCACTGAATATACAACATACACAACAATAGAACTGCACATCCAAAACCATATTGCCTCTACCAAGCAACCTTTCTTCCAATGTCTCTCTACCATCCAGGCTTATCTCAGCATGTTGCAGATCATACTTCTTTCATTCTGCTGATGTATCCCTCTATATCACCTATCCATAACATAGACATAATATAATCACATAATATCAACTCATAACCACATGATATCGGCCTCATAGATTTGTTAGGACTACTCTTCCACTTGATTCCTCATAAACCAAGAACCTCTTCATGCCATTCACCTGCATAAGCAAACATTCCTCCACAAGAATGACCCTCGGTGACTTTGTCAAACGACAACATACATACATACATGTATACATATAAACATCAACATAAAACAATATTGATCGTTGATGACCCTATCAAATAACAACGTGCATACATACATATAGGCATATAAACATTAGCATAAAGCAATCACGATCACAACAAAATCACTAGATCTCAAGGTCAAGGTTAAGAGAACTTCTTTTATTCATGCACAACTTGCACAACATTGAGAACAACAGTTCCCAAGATAGCCAAGGATTATGTTACCTTAATCCCATTTACTTTACCTTTCTTGTTATGTTTCTCATGATTGACTTGCTATTGTGCATTATCCCAATGGACCAAACCAATCCAATTGGCTATCATATTCTTTCCTTCAACTTCCCTTTACTCATGCACTAAGGTTCATTGAGTCTCATATTAATTGATGGGTTTCATTCAGCGTATCCCTAGCTCCATTAACTTTCCTCTTTCCCAACCACTTCCCAACACTCAAATTTTAAAAGGCAAGCACAAGAAAAAAACACGAAGAACCAACAATGATATGACACACAACCAAAGTGGCATAGCTATGCACTAGACATAAATAAGTCGCAATCAAACACAATAAAGAACAAAATAACAAAAGCACATGACTAGCAATAGACACCATGACTCCATCCCCCCAGTGCTTCCAAGTGAAATCCCTGAGCCTTCATTAATATTTCATGGCAATCTTCTTTTCCACGCAATCCCCTACATCATACTGCCATAAACACATAACTATTAGTGCATAAGTATACATAAACACATTCTAGTTAACTTACCTTGTCATACTAATGTGAAGCATATTACCCTGCAACTACTCACACATGTCAAACCCATGTTCCAAATATTGAGACAATCATACCTATCAATTTGAAATCAATCTTTACCAAGACTAACAATCATGTCATAATCCATAATCAACTCATAGTCATTAGACATAATGCTACAACAATCACCTACTTACACCTAAGTACATATCAATTGTCTCAACACATATGTCATGTTAGTACAATCATCTTAAACCAAGATCATTTGAACACATACCCATATTATGCAATTCATCAAACATTCAATCAACTTGCAAACATACCGTGTTCAATAAATCAAGTAGACAACATAATAGATACCAAACACTCCAACACCAAATAGACAACATAAGCCAACTCATATCTTAATGTATCTCAAGGGAGGTTAACTTGTCTACACAATCAAGCTAGATTAGCATGATATAAATTCACAACATATCAACTCAAACATAAATAAGATCAAGATATCCATAACGATAACTAACTAATATTTTCACATCATAAGCTCATAAACATTTGTCATTCATGCATAACAATCGCATATGTACGATCATTCTAGATTAGTACGACACAATGTCACAAATAAGTTGACTCATACCTAAATGTCATATTAACACTAACCATCTGCATAGGCCAATCCAATTTATCATGATACATATAACATCAAGATATTAATTCTATAACCCTAATCATCAAGTTAACTAACATATAATAACAATAAGTTAACATATAAAATGTTCATCAACAACATATAACATAATCATCAAGATAACTACAAGTTAACATATAACCTATTCATCAATGACATATAACATAATAATGAAGCTAACTAACATAAAACAACATCAACAAGGCATACAACCATAGGTTACTATCACTCATGACTATCTGACACATGTGTGTATGACTGCACTGATCAACTAACATTTATCATATATCTAACCATAATAATAATAGAATGAAAAACATAAAGTAACCCTAATGCCTACAACAACCATCGTTCACATACCTACATGCCAAACATACAAACTTGTATGACGATCTACTCTTACCCCAAAGTCTAGTGATGCAAACTCACTCTAATAGTCCACATTTCCTGCTTTACCTCGTTCAACACATGACATCATAACATACCAATAGCATTGTGGTAGTGTTTTTGTGGCAACCGTGTACTAAAATACACCTCCTTAACAATTGGTTGTTCCTTGCAAAGGATCAAAGGTGGAATTGTTATTTCTAGTGAATAGACTTAGATAAACAAAGCATTGAAAATAATGAAGATAATGCATACACAAACATAAACTAAAGCAAAGAGATAAATACACAAATAATGCTCAATGTAGAAAACAAGTCAAACAAATAATGGAAAAAGCTCCCTTCATGGATTGCTGGTAGTAAAGGTTTAATACAATAGACAAATCTTGAGCACTTAAAGAGAATTGTTTGAGCTATGGTGCTCAAAAATCCTCAACAAGGGGGGTTCTTTTCCTGAATCTCTTTGCAAGTTTCTACTCTCTCAAAGAAGTGTGAAGACTCTCCAATGGTGGACTCTTCTCCTCTCACTCAGATGATGGATTTCTTAGAAGAAATATGGCCAACATGCTAGTGCTCTTACTTTCTTTGGCTTCAACAATGGAATGTTGGTTTTCTCTGATAGAAATTTGGCCAGCATAAAAATGTCTCACGTTTTGGTCCCCCATGTCCTATTTATATAGAATTTTTTGAATCCATCTTCCATCTCTTGGTTCATGCATCACAATGACTCATGAGTAGGACAAGATGATTCTGTTGAGGGTTTCATATCTTCAGGGCCACTCGAATTCGGTTCTCCTTGACTGAGACCTTGTCATGGAATCACCTCCAAGTATGTGAAGTGGTCCCGAATTCACTAAGTCATCCATTTCTTAGACCACACAACTTTCAAAGAAAATTTTGTGTGCCCATGGCTATCGAAGAAATAATCGTGACGTCGTCAAATTTTTAACCTTATAAACTTTAAACCTTAGGATAGGTTAAAGTTTTTGAACTTCACGATGTCTTCAGCTAGAAAATTTTCACTTGTGCATTTTGTTGGACGTCTTTTAGCATCTTTTGGATTATGAAAACATGTGTACAACTTTCTAATGTTAAAAATTCCCCCCTAATGTATGAGGTTAGGAGAAAACTTATAGCCGAAATACATCATGTTTTCTGCTCTGACGGAGGATCTGATCAACCTTTTGAGGGAGAGGATAACTTGTTATGGAGATGAGTAGTTAAACCCCTTGACTGAGTATAAAGGATAACCATTCTCTGAAGAAAACACAAGGAGTAAAAAATGTGTCTATATGAGGTAGGCAAGTCCCATGCTCGTTATGATGACTAGTGAAGAATTATTCAATCGGACAAGAAATGGTTTTGTCTAGTCAACGTTATGGTGGTTGATTTGTTGATGGTTGATGATGATAATTGCTGACGCCCTCAACGACACTTCTTGGACAAATAGACTGAATTTTCTTCCCCCATGCATAATGTAGGTGAAGCACTGCTAAATGAGGTGTTGAGGTATGCATGGGTCTTCGACTTTGGGTACCTCCCCCATATCATGATTTAAGCATTGTTGAACTCAGTGCTTAGTGATGTGGGGTCTTCGACTAAATGAAAAAACTACAATGATCATTAAGTACAATACCACCTTGACATGAAAAATTGTGTTGGTTTCGAATGTCAAGGGGATCGATGAAATCGGTTGGCAATAGTGATTACCATTGTGCCACTCAAGGATATCCCTTCACGGGGGGAGTATCCATGGTACTATCTCCATCCAAGAATATGAGTGGTGAAGTTGACAGGAAAGAGGCATCAACCACCCAACATGTTGTGTTGAGAAACCAATATAAGGTGTAAATAGACTGTAATAGTGTGGGTTAGATAAGGTATGATAATGAGAGCTCACAACATGAGTGGATATGGGTAATTGGATGGAGGTCAGAGCTATTATGCAAATGGAAATAGTCAAAACATGCTTGCAGATAGGGATGGCCCTGGAGTCGATAGGATTTCTAGGGTGGATGTAAGTATGTTCTGAATAGCATGAAGATGGTAAATGACTATGGATGATGTGAAAGCTCCGAGCAAGGGTAATTAGAAACCACCACTGGGTAAAGGACATGAAAATATGTGGGAGTCACTTTCCTAAGAAAATATTTGTACACTTTCTAGAAGAATATGAAATTGATTTGAATGTACAGACAAGGATATGGGTGCCCCATGATAATGGTCACCTAGATGGCGGTGTGGTGCTTTTTCTGAGGGTGGGGGTCCCATTGGATTGCCTTTTCATTGGGTTGGTGAGGTGGATGAAGTGACACAAATGGGATATGTAATATGGTGGATAATACGTCAAAAGTAGGACATGGTGGTGCATCCGTCTTGATCTGCCGTAATGTACTAGGGATTACTCTGGAATGAGGTGTATGGGTGATGAATGTAACAGATTGATTCTGGTCTTCAAGGCATGTAAGTGGAATGATTCCTGGGCCTGAGTAGGTGGTCATGGCTCCTGATAGTGAATAGGGGTCTATAAACATCAAGTAAGCCATGAGTGGGATGGCTCTATTAACCGACATGGATGATTATCATATTCAAGGTGAGATGGTGATAAACATGGTCAAGATGATGGAACCTATGCTAAATTTTAGATAAATGATGTAATGATATGAAAAACGTAAGAGGAACCTTATCATGCTAAGTGGTGAATGATACCTCCTCTGTGATTTTCCTATCATGGGGTTGGTCAAAGTGGGTTGTTCGATATGTACCTACAATATCCACGGCCAATATCCCAAGTAAAAGCATATTTTTAAAACATATATATAATATGTGATTAACTGAATGATATGAATTAAAGAACAAGAGAAATCACATCTAAAATGATTTTTTGAGGCGTGCGGTGGGTCAAAAAAATGTGTTTTGGAAATCACTCGAACGAAGAGTTCCATGATGGAGATGGTGTGATACTAATCTTTGGGTCTCTCCCAGTTTTGACAATAGAGGTTCCAACTTCTATAATCGGCTCCAAAAAATGGCAAAGAGGGTGATACATAGGGTTGGGGGCCAAATATCATATCATTTGCATTGTCGATCTTAAGATGTTAGAGCTAGTTTTAGGAGTGTTTCTTTCCATTGCAGTTAACCAGAGTACCAGGGAAGCACGTGAGGAGATTTAGATAGGAGCTTGTACCCTACACTTTATGCTTTTGGTAGTTGTAGGGTAGATAGGCCGTAGAGGGATCCCCTCTACAACCTTTTTAGGGTGTGATTTTAGGGCCATGTAGGTGACTTATGTGATGTCAAGCGGTCGTCACGTGAACCTATGAGGTTTGTGCGATGACACCACATAAAAATGGCCCACAGGCGCATGACCCATGTGTTTAAATCACGATAAGTTGTAGTGATATCCATCCCAAGTTGTCACAGATTTGTCACTAGATCACACGCAATCCGCACATCTGTGTCCAACATAGATGCACAGATCCACAAACTATGTGTTTTTGTTAGACACACACGCGCGGACTTTGGCCCTTTGGTTACTGCGACCTATGGCCTGACAGATGTGGGC
The DNA here is from genome assembly GCA_000404065.3 of Pinus taeda. Lineage (NCBI taxonomy): Eukaryota > Viridiplantae > Streptophyta > Pinopsida > Pinales > Pinaceae > Pinus > Pinus taeda. The sequence continues at coordinate 20,202 of APFE030667462.1, read as the reverse complement.
ATGTGTTTCTGTTCAAGAAACATAATTACATTGTGCGCATCTGGCATAAGCATGCAATTGTAAAAAAAAAGGGAGTTTCTCTTTTTTTATAGCTTAGGGAGCTAAATATTGATGATTGATATCCTTCATCGCAGGATGATTTGGAAAGTGTGTCACTGAGTGACCTTACATACAGAGGTCATAGGGGACCTAGAAGCTAGCTAGAATTTAGCTCATTTGGGGTTGTTGGACTTTCTTTAAAAATCCATAGTGAGATTGCATAATAGATTCCTGAGTTTTCTGATCCACTGCTAGGATGTGGACCAACAACTTAGGATGATCCATAGGGTTGATTTGTTGATATCAACCCATATAGACATATACTTTATGACATGTTTGATGCCTTTTAAGGAGGATTTTCCATATCCACTACCATCTGGGAATGTGGATGTCCATCGATGGGCAGAGGATGAGGCTCACTGCGTGCCTAACTGTTACGAGGAGGGTTGTATTAAGGTTTCTGCCATTTTGTATCTTGTTGAGAAGGCTTCTCTAGTGATGATCGTGAGGTTGGTAGGGTCAGCATGCCCACATATAGTATCGGGGCCTCACATATTGTTCCTACAACAGTTGTAGGTGGGCCAAATATTTGATTGGAAATGGTTCTTATACAAGGGGATGATGTCCTAGTTGACACAAATGCGGTGTGGCGAGCTTCATAGATTATTCTATGCAGTATCATGTATGAGAGGGTTGTGATGCTCTGACATATTCTAGCAGTGTGGGTAGGGCCTGCCAGGAAGCTTCATATGTGACAGTGGGAACTCATGATGCCACGAGTTGGTGGTGGTGCTACAACGAATTATTGCAATTCTGCTAAGGAGGGTTGATTTAACACAAACCCTCAGCTTATTTTGAAGTCCCCCTACCATGGCGTGGACTTTCGGGGATGTCCAAACATGGGGCTTCCTATAGGTGGTGCTTGGGGACCAACATTTATGAGACTTTTGTTTTCCATAATTTTATATTTTTACATGTATAGGTAGGACTTTTATATCATGATGTTGATACCATGTTTGTTTATTAACATATGTGCAACCTTAGGGGCAACCACTAGCCTATTTGGTAGGCCATCATCTGAGACACAAGGGTTACATAGGGGAGACACCCTTGCCCCAGAGACCGAGAGATGTGAGGCCACTTGGTGGGCATGATCAGCTAACGCAATGGTTCTAGTTAGAGTTGGTGGACCCTGTGGTGAGGGTAGTAGTACAGTGGCAGACATGGATTTAGAGCGATGGCGTGAGCATTCCGAGGCATCATAGGTGCCACTAGTAGCTATAGAGGTTGAGCTAAAAAGTTACTGAGATACTTAGGTCAGAGTTGAGGCCCTTGCTAGAGGGTTCCCCCTTCGAGGGTTGGGCGGAGCTAGAGGAGGTCATCATGGAGATGACGATGTCACTTGAGTAGACACATCAAATAGTTTTGCACTGCATAACTATGGCGGTAGCCACAGCTAGTCCTATTTTGGTTCCGGACATGGAGATTGGTCCAAGGGAGCGGTAGAGAGGGCCTTGGCTTTAGATTTTTGATAATATTTTTTATGCACCAGGGAAATCGCCAATTATGAGAATGCTCCACTATTTTTTTCTTTGACTTATTTAGCTTGTTCGCGAGCCATTGGATTATACAACTATTTTTGTACTCATATATTTTTTATATGTATATACAAGATGATATTTTTTGGCAGCTCTTATGATGTGTCTTATGCATCTATGATTTTGATGTATTTCTACATTTATTTAACATGGGTATTATGCTCATGGTGTATGTAGCTTGATGATAATATATATGTGCTGCATGCCAGTATAAGATATGATTAGTTATGTGATCAGCTCTATGATTTTGATCCCTTTGTATATGTGTAAATGTGATATGATCAAAATGTCAAGCTAACCTTTGTGCATGCAAATACTTTTGAAAAAATGTGTGAATCATATACTTGAAAGGTCTTGTTCAACTGTGATACAACTAGCTGGGAATCTAGGAATATATGCAGGTGACAAATACCTAAGTGGTAGGCATCGGCCAAGAGACCTATAATGGCATCATATTCAACTTGATTGTTGGTGGCTAACTCAATACAAAATCCATTAGAGATACTAGGTGTCTGGTCATGAGAGTATATGGCCAAGGCTGTGGGAGAGAGGTTTTGCAACCATCGATATGCACCATCAACAGATCTATGATGATAGGTTAGCGGATGGTCCATATACAACACATGATGAAAGAGTGATTTTTAGAGTGAATTCGTGATGAGGTGATCATCATAAAAATAAGTTATGGTGCATACATATACATTCTAGTATTTTATGGGTGAAACATTTTGAGGTAAAGACCATTGGCGAAATGTTTTAGGCAAGTCCCATCGAGCTTTGGCAAGACGTATGCCCCTTTGAGGAGAAAATGTTTGATAATGTATGGGCCCTTCCATAGGGTTTCAAAATTCCTGTGTCTGACGAGTTCTTAGGCAATATCATAATTGAGGACTAACTACCACTCGGTAAATGTCTGAGGGGTGATGTTGTGATCAAATGAAGCTTTAACCCTCTTCTTGTGTGCTTCATTATTCTGGAGGAATTTTTGTTGAATTTCATAGAGAAGATCAAGTTGTACTAACATTTGTTCCAAAGGTTTGGTGTCACTAAGAATTTTGATGGAAGAGTTTAAGGTTTAGATCTCACACTCAATGGGAAGGACATCTTTGACCCCATACACTATTTGGAAGGGCGTGAACCCTATAGATGCCTTGACTATTATGCAGTATGCCTACAAGGTTGAGAACACTATATAGTGCCAATTGGTTTTGTGAGTGTTCACCATGCGCTGGAACATGGTTTTGAAAGCCTTGTTGAAAGCTTCTACCTGACCGTTGGATTGAGGGTAGTATGGTGAAGCAAACTCATGAGAGAAACCAAGGTGTTGGGATAGCTCTTGAAATATTTTGTTATCAAAATATTTACCATGGTATGTGTTAGGCTCCTGTTGCAGCAGGTTACTCATATTTCATGATTGACATTTTTACAGGCCAAATATGTCATACTTTGCATGCTGCAATGCTCCATATTTTTTTAACAGTCTCCAAGCGAAGAAGGCTACTCAGAGTTCATTTAACTGCCTTCCAAATTTTGAGAAGTTATTCCGGTGTCGCCAATTGTCAGTTAAAGGGGGGTCCAAACAACTTAATCTTGGTCTCCCTAGGTTTAAATTTCCTGTTTTAGAATATAGAGAATGAAAATCTATCCAAACAGCTTAATCTTGGCAGATTCTTAGATAGGTAGAGCATCAAAGGAGCCCAACAGCTTAATCTGGGCCCTCAGATGAAATAAGGGTAGTCTGTAGATAGGAAAGCATGAAAAAGAAAAATTGAAATGATGGGTTTGCAAGTCTAAGTGCACCCAAAACAAAAGAAGAAAAAATGTTAGGTAAGTAGGCTGGGTAGGTAGTTTTGAGGTTGTTGAATCTTGATTGCTGATTAGTTCCAGGTTTCCAGGTGTCATCTTTACTTAGGACACAATCACCAGGTAGTTCTATGCGAGAAGCTCAAAAACAGGCATCACTAACTTCCTTTCTCCATCTCCCCCAATCGTTAACTAATTTCCCCAAAAAGAGGTCAAGATCTGTTTGATACCTCTTGAGTTCCATCATTTTCATATCAAAAGCTTGGGTGAAGATCTGCTTTGCTCAAAGATATTCCATACTCTCTTTATAAGGTTCTGTCCCCTCATTGCAGCCTAAGATCTCCCGAACTTAGCGCTTTCTTACCATCTCCATATTGACTACTGACATTATTATTTAGCTCCCTATATTTTCCCATCCCCCTACTAAAATTATGTAAATCATCCCCTATGTAAATATCCCTCCCCCTAGTTGAAAAATAACCATAAGTATCCCCGGGAAATGCTCAATTTACCTGAAACTTAGCAAGAACCCTCATGTTACCCCTTCAAACCATCTTCTAAATACAATGGACTCCTTCCAAAGTATAAAATCCCTTTTTTAGGTTCTCGGACCCCTTTCAAAGCCTCAAAAGCCTTTCAGACCCACTTACTCACTCCTTCCGACCGAAATAAACCCCTTGTCGACTTCCTTAACACTCCGCAGACCCTAGTAAGCTAGCTCGCATCGCAAGATTGCAATATTCTCACCATATAAGTTATGCCCCATCCGTCATTACCCGACGCGATATCGCGATATCGGCAATCGGCAGTCGCAAGCGCCAAATGTCCAACTAAAATACCTTCCCGTTCCCCGCCGATGCGATATTGCGATCGCATCGGAAAATTTCATCGCATCGCCTTCAAATATGAGCCCCCTACCATGTCACATCTGTACCAGGACCCACCGCTGACGTTAGCAGGCTGACATCATCCGCCGTACTGCTGACGTCAGCAGCCAAGAAACCAAAAATTCGCGCAGAATGAAAAATCACACTTCGGAGCTCCAGACCAAGAAACAAAGGCAGTTTTCGATGCGCGATTAGCGTGAAAGCGCATCGCTACGGGAAATAGGCCGTTTCGGGGAATCTTTGGGGAATCTTTTGATTCCTTGGCCTGTTTTGCGCCGAAAAAGCCCGAAATCGCCCGATTTTGCCAAATTAATCCAGTTTAAAGACAGCAAAGGACCAATGACAGAGATTAAAGTGTATCAGATCAAATCATCAAGGAACAAGCGTGTCAAATAGTATCAGCAGGCGGTGAAAGCCATCAATGTAGCGGTAAAGAGTATCAGCGAAAATCTTAAGTAGCGGCCCAAAGCAGGAGAACATTTAATACCTTCCAGCAAAGTCAAAGAAAGAGGGCGAAGCCACTCAAAAACCCTCAAATCATAATTATTGCACATTTAACTCGCACCAGAATAGAACTACAGATCCCGAAGCACAGTTACTCCAGCAGCACCACATCGAGCCTCCAAGGGCCACATTGCACTCCTTTCGATTCAGCTGCCTCTAGCACAGCCCAAAGGACTTACCTGCATTTAATTCCAACAACACTTAGGTTTTAGAAAAGCTCTTCAGCAGACCTGTTTAGGTCAATGGTAATGAATGACTTTCTGATATTTTGCTTATATATACCACCCTGAAAGATGTAGTGAGGGGTTGGTTGGTGGATGAGTCGAGGAAATTGTTTCATCTTTTTCTCCACACTTTCTTCAAGCAGAGACCCGCACTGTAACTGTCATACTTTCTATAATCAAAGACTGCTAAAAGCATGGATTTCGAAACTGCTTGATGTGTTTGATGGGCCGAGGAGTGATTACGGAATTCATGTGCTTCTACATGGTTCAATAAGTGTTTCTCAACTCTGTTGACTTTTATGTTTGTTTTACCGCCTTTCTGCCATCTAAAGTGCAGAAAAAAAGAATAGCTTAGGATTTGTTTAACTACACCTTAAGTTCAATTTCTGCACTTTTTCATCTTTTCATCAGAAATAGCTATGAGCATGTATACTTAAATGATCTCGTTTACGCTGTTTCTTTCACATATGAATGAGTGTTTAGGAATTCTTAACTGCTCCTAGATAACCATTCATCCATTTCTCCTCTTTTTCAGTATGATGGAATGATTCTCCTTTGCCTTTCATCTCTGATTTTCATTCCATCCTTTCAGTAGATTGATAATTGTACCATGTGTGGCTATCCCGCTCCTTAATCCTCTTATGACCAAGAAGACGCAATAGCCAGCCTTAATCCATGACTCCATGCCCAATGGTTTGAAACTTATCACACCTTACCTTGCCTCTTTGCTTGAAATTTCTACCTTCCATCCAAATACAAACAAAAACCCTTGAGCTAAAAGCTAGCCTGAAATCATCAATAAAGTTGAATATTGCAGGTGGGCTAGAGCCTGCAATCCAAAGATTGGTTTGTGGTTACCTCGGCCGTATCCCTAAACAGGAGCATAGGGACAACCTGAGTGATAACATAATGGCGACTCCACTGGGGATCTAAATCATTTTGTTCATTACTATAAACCCTGCTTTCTGGAGAAAGTGCTCCTTTTCTTGAGAGCTTTTCATGTTTAGTTCTGATCTTTGATGGTGGAGAGAGATCAGGCACTTCAAAGTTAAGGCATCCACCTGGCGACTCCACTTCATTTTCAATCAAGGCTCCACTGAGGAATGAACCAATTTTACAACCAAATAGTCCATGTTCCAAAGCATTAGCAATAAGACAGGATGACCAGGTTCGTGGAAGATCTTTCATTTGATAAAGCTTTAGATGAATTCAAAGAAAGTTTATCAGAACTTGAGCTTAATGAAGAATTTTTCAGATTGGTGTTGTTAAAAACAGCAGGATGCCCGAGTAAACTTTTTCTTGAGTTAGTCGTTGAAAGATATGAAAATGAAATTGAACTCTTGCAATCTCAAATTCAGTCATATAGTTTTCGCGATCCTAAATAATTTTTCCTAAATCTTCCTCCCCCAAGCCAGAGGGAAATAGTACTGCCTTCTGACTTACAGATTGAGGATAATGTTGTTTCCCCAAGCTAGAGGGAAATAGTACTGCCTTCTGACTTACAGATTGAGGATAATGTTGTTTCCCCAAGCCAGAGGGAAATAGTACTGCCTTCTGACTTACAGATTGAGGATAATGTTGTTTCCCCAAGCCAGAGGGAAATAGTACTGCCTTCTGACTTACAGATTGAGGATAATGTTGTTTCCCCAAGCCAGAGGGAAATAGTACTGCCTTCTGACTTACAGATTGAGGATAATGTTGTTTTCAAGGCATAGACTGAAGGATTAGTTGCAGGGCTTATTACTGAGGATGCAGCTGTTCCATCTGACCAAGAAGGCCCAAAAGAAACTGTCCAACATAATGTTTTTATTGATCCTATTGCAGACTACATGGAACTTCTTCTTAACTCAAATTCTTTAGCATGCTTTCTCGGTGAAGACCAAATACATCAGCAGCAGCCTTTCATCTCTACAATTTTGATTGTGCTTCCAAGTTCATTAACAATCAGTGAGCGAGTTCATCTTTTTTTTCAGTTGCTTAAGTGGCTGCACTGGTTATTTGATTTCACCTGACAGCAAAGTAAGTGTTGGTTAGGGTAGGTAGGTAGGATTAATAAGGCAGCCGACGAAGGGAATTTTGCAGAGAACAGTAACAAATAAATACTAAGGCATCCTGAACTGTTGTTCTTAGCTTCTCACAAGGAGAAACCATCCCCAAGTGGAGCCACTGTTAGCCTCCTACTACAACAGGTTACTCATATTTCATGATTGACATTTTTACAGGCCAAATATGTCATACTTTGCATGCTGCAATGCTCCATATTTTCTTAATAGTCTCCAAGCGAAGAAGGCTACTCAGAGTTCATTTAACTGCCTTCCAAATTTTGAGAAGTTATTCCGGTGTCGCCAATTGTCAGTTAAAGGGAGGTCCAAACAGCTTAATCTTGGTCTCCCTAGGTTTAAATTTCCTGTTTTAGAATATAGAGAATGAAAATATGTCCAAACAGCTTAATCTTGGCAGGTTCTTAGATAGGTAGAGAATCAAAGGAGCCCAACAACTTAATATGGGCCCTCGGATGAAATAAGGGTAGTCTGTAGATAGGAAAGCATGAAAAAGAAAAATTGAAATGATGGGTTTGCAAGTCTAAGTGCACCCAAACCAAAAGAAGAAAAAATGTTAGGTAAGTAGGCTGGGTAGGTAGTTTTGAGGTTGCTGAATCTTGATTGCTGATCAGTTCCAAGTTTCCAGGTGTCATCTTTACTCGGGACACAATCAGCAGGCAGTTCTATGCGAGAAGCTAAAAAACAAGCATCACTAACTTCCTTTCTCCATCTCCCCCAATCGTTAACTAATTTCCCCAAAAAGAGGTCAAGATTTGCTTGATACCTCTTGAGTTCCATCATTTTCATATCAAAATCTTGGGTGAAGATCTGCTTTTCTCAAAGATATTCCATACTCTCTCTATAAGGTTCTGTCCCTTCGTTGTAGCCTAAGATCTCCCGAACTTAGCGCTTTCTTACCATCTCCATATCAACTACTGAAATTATTATTTAGCTCCCTATATTTTCCCATCCCCCTACTAAAATTATGTAAATCATTCCCTATGTAAATATCCATCCCCTTGGTTGAAAAATAACCATAAGTACCCCCGGGAATTGCTCAGTTTACCTGAAACTTAGCAAGAACCCTCATGCTGCCCCTTCAAACCATCTTCTAAATACAATGGACTCCTTCCAAAGTATAAAATCCCTTTTTTAGGTTCTCGGACCCCTTCCGAAGCCTCAAAAGCCTTTCAGACCCACTTACTCACTCCTTCCGACCGAATAAACCCCTTGCCGACTTCCTTAACACTCCGCAGACCCTAGTAAGCAAGCTCGCATCGCAAGATTGCAATATTCTCACCATATAATTTATGCCCCATCCGTTGTCACCCGACGTGATATCGCGATATCGGCGATCGACAGTCACAAGCGCCAAATGTCCAACTAAAATACCTTCCCGTTCCCCGTCGATGCGATATTGCGATCGCATCGGAAAAGTTCATCGCATTGCCTTCAAATATGAGCCCCCTACCATGTCACATCTGTACCAGGACCCACCGCTGACGTCATCTGCCGTACCGCTAACGTCAGCAACCAAGAAACCGAAAATTCGCGCAGGATGAAAAATCGCACTTCGGAGCTCCAAACCAAGAAACAAAGGCAGTTTTCGTTGCGCGATTAGCGTGAAAGCGCTAATCACGCATCGCTATGGGAAATAGGCCGTTTCGGGGAATCTTTGGGGAATATTTTGATTCCTTGGCCCATTTTGCACCGAAAAAGCCCGAAATCGCCCGATTTTGCCAAATTAATCTGGTTTAAAGACAGCAAAGGACCAATGACAGAGATTAAAGTGTATCAGATTAAATCATCAGGGAACAAGTGTGCCAAAGAGTATCAGCAGGTGGCGGAAGCCATCAATGTAGCAGTAAAGAGTATCAGCGAAAATCTTAAGCAGCGGCCCAAAGTAGGAGAACATTTAATGCCTTCCAGCAAAGTCAAAGAAAGAGGTCAAAGCCACTCAAAAACCCTCAAATCATAATTATTGCACATTTAACTCGCACCAAAACAGAACTATAGATCCTGAAGTACAGTTACTCCAGCAGCACCGCATCGAGCCTCCAAGGGCCACATTGCACTCCTTTTGATTCAGCTGCCTCTAGCACAGCCCAAAGGACTTACCTGCATTTAATTCCAGCAACACTTAGGTTTTAGAAAAGCTCTTCAGCAGACCTGTTTAGGTCAATTGTAATGAATGAATTTATGATATTTTGCTTATATATACCACCCTGAAAGATGTAGTGAGGGGTTGGTTGGTGGATGAGTCGAGGAAATTGTTTCATCTTTTTCTCGACACTTTCTTCAAGTAGAGACCCGCACTGTAACTATCATACTTTCTATAATCAAATACTGCTGAAAGCATGGATTTCGAAACTTCTTGATGTGTTTGATGGGCTGAGGAGTGATTACGGAATTCCTGTGCTTCTACATGGTTCAATAAGTGTTTCTCAACTCTGTTGACTTTTATGTTTGTTTTACCGCCTTTCCGCCATCTAAAGTGCAGAAAAAAAGAATAGCTTAGGATTTGTTTAACTACACCTTAAGTTCAATTTCTGCACTTTTTCATGTTTTCATCAGAAATAGCTATGAGCATGTATACTTAAATGATATTGTTTACACTGTTTCTTTCACATATGAATGAGAGTTTAGGAATTCTTAACTGCTCCTAGATAACCATTCATCCATTTCTCCTCTTTTTCAGTATGATGGAATGATTCTCCTTTTCCTTTCATCTCTGATTTTCATTCCATCCTTTCAGTAGATTGATAATTGTACCATGTGTGGCTATCCCACTCCTTAATCATCTTATGGCCAAGAAGATGCAATAGCCAGACTTAATCCATGACTCCATTCCCAATGGTTTGAAACTTATCACACCTTACCTTGCCTCTTTGCTTGAAATTTCTACCTTCCATCCAAATACAAACAAAAACCCCTGAGCTAAAAGCTAGCCTGAAATCATCAATAAAGTTGAATCATTAACGAGAGAGACCTCTATGATTGCAGGTGGGCTAGAACCTGCAATCCAAAGATTGGTTTGTGGTTACCTTGGCCGTATCCCTAAAAAGGAGTCTATGGACAACCTGAGTGATAACAATATGAAACAAACTCCTTGGGAACACCAAAGCCTGTTATGAAATGGTTGAATAAAAATCATGTTGCGGCTTCTATAGTGTTATTATACATGGTCATTGCTTCTTCCCATTTAGTGAAGTAGTCCACAGAAACCACAATGTACTTGTGGTTGCCAGATGATGGGGGGTTATAGGTCATAAATTCGATCCCCCACTTGCAGAAGGGGTCGACTACAATGAATGGAAGTACGGGAGTGGGTGGTGCTGCGCCTTGTGAGCATATCGTTGCCATCACTCACATAGTTTTACTGCTTGTATGCAATCATGGAAGAGGGTGGGCCACAAATAACCATCATGAAGGTTTTTTTGGGCGGTGGCCATCACTGAGAGGTGGTTGTTGCAAGCCCTTCTATGAAAGTAATTTAAGGCTTGCTCAGCTTGTTGGTGGTTGAGGCATTGACATAGGATGGTGTCGGTGTCTTGTCGATAGAGGACATCCCCTAGAAGGAGGTGACAGGGGGATTAGTGGTGTATGTGCCTCCGATCATTATAGGTAAGATGGGGTTTGAAATTTTGAGTTTGTAAAAAGAGGAGGATGTCGTCGTACTAGGGGTCGTCTATTGACACTAAAAATAGATGTTCGTGATGAAGCGCGTCATTAACAAGAAATCCTTGGGTCTCTGTTGGGAGATCTATGATGAACTTGGTGAGGGTGAGAACCTTTTCTTTCTTAGGAGAATTAAACTGTAGATCAAATTTATATAGAATAAAAATACATTGAGAATATTTATGGTTCATCATACGGTGAGTGAGGAGATACCTCGTGGGGTTAATAGTTGCTATTAGGGTAGTGGTCCAAAGGATGATATAATTTTGAAGTTTCTATACAAAATTTACAAGATCTAAGGTGGTTTTTTTCTTTTGGTTCATACTTCAATGCAGGCTAAGATAAGTTCTCGCAGAAGTAATAAATTACGTGTTCCTTGTTATCTAGTTCCTCTTGGACTAACACTCCAGCCATGGATATTTCTGATGCTGATAGGTATAGGGTATAGTCTTTGTTTTGGTTGGGTGGGATAATCAAGGGAGCTTGAGATAATGCATCTTTTAAAGCTTCAAATCATTTTTGAGCTTGATCATCCAAATGGAAGGGAATATCTTAATGAAGGAGGTGTAGGAACCCTTGCACATAAGCAACATAATCAGGGACAAACCATCATAATAAATTAGCCTTACCTTGCAAGCTTTCTCACTATTTTAATGTTTTTGGAGAGGGTACCTCCTTAATGGATTGGAATTTGAGAGGGTCGACTCTGATACCTTCCTGCGAAACTATGAAACACAGTAGTCTTCTAGCATTGACACATAATACACACTTGATAGGGTCCAACCATAGGTTATATTGTCAACATCTTTATAAGACAACGCAAAGATCCTCTAGATGATTAACATGTTTCTTGGATCGTACTGTGAGGTCATCTAGATATGTGAGGATTAGATGCGATAGATCATGGAAGATGTATGTCATGGTCCACTAGAAGGTGGCGTCAACATTTTTAAGGCTGAAAGGAATAATTTGGTATGTGAATGTACCCCAAGGAGTGGTAAATGATGTTTTGTATTGATATGTATCATAGATATGGATTTGGTTATACTTAGAGAACCCATTCATGAAGGATAGTGCCTCGTGATTGGTGCGAGAATCGATGACTTGGTCGATGAATGGTGTTGGGTAATTTTCTTTGGGACAAGATTTGTTTAGATCCCTAAAATCAAAACAAATGTAGCTAGTGCTATGTTTTCCATGATGCATACAGAGTTAGAAACCCATGATGTGTAAGCGATATGATAGACAAACCCAGCTTTGTGGATTTTATCGATTTCCTCTTTGATTCCTTCAACCTTATAAGAATTTAGTTGTCATTGTTTATGCATGACAGGATGGGCATTGGGCCACGTGTCAATATGATGTTCCATAATGGTTGGACTGATTCTTAGCATCTCAGAGTAATCCCATGCAAAAATATCCTTGTATTCTTGGAACAAGGATGTGTAAGTGGTTATTTCTTCTCGAGAGCATGCTACCCCCAAGGACATCTCCTCAAATTTTCTAGGTTTGTTATAAATATTCACCTTGATGGTAGGCGAAATATTGGACATATTCCCTTCCTCAAATGGATCTAGTGTTGCGATGGGATTTTTGAACCAATCAACCTTTCCTGGTGGGAGAAAGTATTTTGATTTGATGGCACAAATATCATGGGTTGGTGCGTTGGTGCATAAAAACATTTTTTCAGGTTCAAAGAATGAACGATGGTGCATGGAATCCCAAGGAAATTCGGAATCCATCATGGATTCTATAATATCTTCATCTTGGTGAAAAATGTTATCTAGTGTTGAATTGGGTTGTGCTAGGTCTTGAGTTTAATATTCATACCTAGTTGTGTTGGTCGACAAGCAAGAACATGATTCATTGGTTGATTTCGTCGAACCTAGCAAGGTTGACAATGTGCATATGGGATGGTTCCGCACCATCGGTGGTGTTACCACTGGTGAAGTGGATGTTTCGGTCTTGATACCTAGAAATTATGAGTAGACAACACAAATCATGGTTCCTACATATGAGGAATGAATTTTATATGGTGTTGCATGTTGTCATCATTTGGTGGTGGTAGAATTTCATTTATGGTGAGTTGATTCCATGTGGGAGGAAGTTCTTGCATTATTGTTGGTGTACAAGGGGAAAATGTAGCTTCCTAAATAGAAGTTTTACATTCAATCCTAAGCTTCTAAAATGTTTGTAACATATGGCATGTCTCGGTGCTATGAGAGATACTAGTGCATATACGACACACTAGAGTAGGACTAACTGAATAGATAGTATGGGTGGTAGTATTACTCATAGTATGAGACGTTGATGCTTGGTTGACATCATGAGATGGAACATCTTGGGGTCGTAGCCATATCTAGATCTTAGTAGTGGTGTTACGTGACTTCTTAGTGTGGGTTTTCCTCAGTGTTGCTCTCACGTCATGAAAACATGGAAGGTATTGACAATTCCTCATATGATGTGATTGAGAGTAGATGAGAAAATAACATCGAGTTATTTTCTCTTGATTATGGAGATGGATTTGTGGAATTTGGACTGCTAAGAAAAAGATGTCATTAAACTTACTTAATTCACATAATTGGTCTACCAATTGGTTGGGTTTATCACATAGGGAACATCTGAGGGGTGATATTTTTATCCAAGCGACTTTAGATCATTTTTTTCCTGATCTACATTGATGATGGTGAGTAGAGATGTAATTATGGGGGACCTCTTGTACTATTGGAATTTGTTTCTCCTCAAACACTCATAAAATGGACCTATATGCTTCATTCCTTGATGGTGGGTAATGATATGATGGTTTGGTATTTGATCCAAATAAATCATAATTCGCAACAATAAATCGTCGCATGAATCCTAACAAAGAACAAAATCAAGAAAGGTTGGGACAATATCATACATAATGATTTCTTGCACAAATATGGCAAGTGTGACGAATGTGCCTAGGTTTGGTGCTTTGAGCGACACATGGAACCATATATATTTATTTAAAGGCCCTTAATTCAGGGCATTGGTTGATCAAATGATTTGGTACGTCACGTAAAGCACAAGTGGGCACTGGTAAGGGTGTTGCTGGTTCAGGTTACCTATTATCATGGCGGGAAGATGATGGACCAGAAGAGGGATATGAGCAAGAATATTCTTCCCTTACGACGTAAAAACAAAATTGGATCCATCATTTATTGGGAGTAACAGGGTATTGGCTTGGGTGAGTGCACCTAACACATCTCAATATCAAGGGATTTTGGGGCAATGATGATTGTAATGCTCATACTTTGCACATATGGTGCATGCGTGGTTGGTGTACAATGTATTATGAAACATGGATGTGCTCTCTTCTCCATAAAAGGGAGGAGGGTTCACTGACACTTTTAGGGTATCCAGAAGAACTTTAAGCTTGTTTAACTCGGGGCACCTATTGGTGGGGTGCCCCACTATTTCACACAATGCACAAGGTTGAGGGACCCTAGAGGAGGGAGTGTTTGAAGCTTCCACCCTTTTACCTTTTTTCTTATTACTTATTCTAGCACTGGCTAGTGTCGGTGTAGGCACTACTTGTGTTGTAGGTGCTACTTGAGTAATTGTTTCTTATGTTGTCCTATTATCCTAAGGAGGAATAAGAATCACGCATGTTGTAGTGATTCATGTGCTTGTCGACATGGTCTAATGGGAGAAATACCAGATTGGTATCGCGAGAGCCATATGGGGAAATGAGAGAATTACGATGACTTAGTGTGAGATAAAACCGGGTGGAGGGCATAAAAAGGGTGTTTGAGTGGTGGTGTGAGGTAGGAACGTGGAATCAACAATTGCGGATCTTGTGGTGTCTGGAATTGGCTCTTGCGCTTGGATGTGTTTGATGAAATCATCATAAACACTAGTGCTCCTGTAGTTGGGGAAATTTCCTCTATCACTAGAAGGCCTCTGAGGAATGTCCCTAATATTGTTGATAGATTAAACTATATAGGGATAAGTTCAATGTAACTGGTGATAAATTCACGAGAAGATGAAACTAAGGTTAAGACATTGTCAGGTGCGGGTAATGTCTTCTTCTCATAATATGTGAGTTTATCTATCATAATGATTTTTCTATCATGGGGGAACATGATTATCTTGAACACAGACGAATTGATTGCTAACAACTCGTACATGTAACTTCGGCCCAACATGATACTGTAATCTAACTAGGCATCTAGTACTTCAATATCTGTTAGCACGGTTTTGCCAGCCAGCTGAAATAGCCCATTAGGGTACAAGACAACAAGATCATAAGTGTGCCTGTCATATTATTTAAGCGTGATGATAGAATGCTTGAGTTCAGGGGATCGCAATTTCTACCAAACAGATTTGGACATTATACATGTGGATGCCACTTCGTTGATAATGCAACCATGAATGTTAATGTTTTGGACTGAGACTAGAATTTGGAAAGCAAGGGTGATGGTAGTTATGGGGTAACTTTATCCAAGTCAAACACCTTTAGGAGGGAATCGACAGGGTCAATTTCACATAGAGTGGAAAGTAAGGCTTTCCTTTGGGTTGGGCATGTTTGCAAGACCTCTAATGCTAACATAGATGATGGTGATTGAGCTAAGTGTCCACTATGTTGTAGCTATGAGAAGCTTCTGAATTATTTCCTGCACACTATAAAGGTTCTTTGACCATTTTTGGCATAGGTTCTATAGAAGGTCAAGGAATGGCCAATGACCCTATAGGTATTTTCATGGTCAAGGTGGAACAATTGGGCTCTAGGTGATATTCATAACTTCTATTTTCATTTTGTAGGAAGATATATTCTCCTGCCATGAAAAGGTTGTGAATATAATTGTTATGGGGGTTCCCTCCAGAAGGATGTGAGTGGGATGGTTGTTGTTGAGTGTTAACCACTCCTTGATGGGGGAAAGGGTCTTTCATTACTACATTTTGTTGACCTCCTTGCCCCTATTGTCTTGTATATTTTTTAACTCAGGGAGTTGAGGACAATGATGGGTATAATGACCATATTCCCCCCAGATAACACATCAATGATTATTCTGTAGACTTATTATCTTGCTTTAGTTTTTTGGGTTGTTCTTGGTCAATCCATGGTTTTGATTATGGTTAGGGTTGCCCCTTACAGGTGCACATGTAGGTTGCTAGTGGTTGTTGCTCCCTGTTCAGATTCTCTGTTTGGTTTTCTCTTTGGTTTTTCTTAGCAACATTAGGCGGGTTAGCTGGGTTCATCTACTCCTTCAGTTGTTGCTCCGGAGCAAGAGAATGTTGCACTAGATTAACCCTTGTGCTATTTTGCATTGATGGGTTATTATGTTGTACTGCAAGGAAAGGAGAATACTAGTTTCCTTGTCCTTGATTGGTACATGTATTCTGGGAAGAGGACATTACATTTGTATTCCTATACGAGTATTGGCTTCCCTATGAGGGGGAGACATGAGCCTCCTTGAGGGGGATGATATTGGTTAGCCCTACTAATCATATTTGGCATTGATGTGGGTTGACTGGGGTAGTCTCCTGCATGTTGCAATGTTGGTGTGTTTTTCATAGCATCAAATCCTTAGCCATTGAACGAGGATTTAGGGTACTGATAGGTGTTACTAAGTTTTGTTTTGGTTATGGAACCAATCAATCCATCAAGGAAATTCTATGCACCTAGTGTATCTTTATAAGTTTGCAGGAATGAGGCATATAGAAGCACATGATAGATATACCCAGACTGGGTAGAGATAAGATCAAATTGTTGAGCTTTCCTAATGGCTTTTTCCTTGTTATTTAGGGATGAATTTGTCATGTATTTTGAAATTTCCAATGTGAGGGATCTCAAAAAGAAGTCAAGCAGGACTTTATCTTCAAACTATTGTTTGCACAAGCTACAATGTTTCTTCCATTCATGTATATGATCTAATATGTGGGTAGAAGGTGTTTATTTGAAGTGGGTGAGGAGTTCAAGGTTTGAATCATGACACACCGAGAGATAGAAAAATGTGAGGAAAGTTGTACCTAGGGAGCTAAAGTTTCCATGTGACATAGAAGCATGGTTAATGTACCATTTCACAGCAGGCCTAGTAAGGGTGCATTGAAATAGTTGTAATCAAATGGTATAATCTATGATACTATTAGATGAACACCAAAAGTGAAAATTCATAACATGGTTTCTCGGGTCTTTTCCCTAGTTCCTGTTGAACTTTGAGATGTTCGAATGGAGCTTGGTGGGCATAGCTGGACAATTCTGGCTAGGAGAGATCAGGCCATTGATTATATTCCTTAAATATGGTAGGTTTAAATAAGCTATTAACATGATCTTATAGTTATCTGCCATCATGAAATGATTTTGGATAGTTATATATAAAGGGGTCCTCTCTGGGGAAGTTTCAGGAGAACTACCTTGATGCATGTCTCGCGGACTGTCTGAAGGAGTGATTTATGGGCTTCCCAAAGGGGTAGCATGTGGGGACCGTTGTGGGGAGGTAAAGGGGGTGTTTTGATGGGGAGGGGTCTCGAGAAAAGATGAATACATAAAGGAAGATCATATAATGGTGGTTGTGTGGCATCCTCTATGCCTAAATGGCAGGAGTCCTAGCACGCCTCTCAATAATGGGGAGAGGTTTAAGAAACATCTAGATCGACGAGGAGCCATGGGGTCCCCTATGGTGTTTATTAGAGTGTGAGCTACTTTGTGTATGGTGAGGGAAGGAGATAAATATCAATGCAATAAAATCATATATATATAAAACAAAAGTGAAAATAAATGGTTACTTGCCTTTTACAATTAAGATATGTGATCAATCAAACAAAAAATTGTTTTCGATTCTTACATATGATAAAAAATCCTATGTATACCTAGTTGTCCTTTCCACTCTCAAAGTAATTGGGCCTTGAGGGGATATCTTATGATGGGTCTTGGGGAAATGTCCCAAAATAATTGGTAACTCCCTCCAACAACCGAAGAATCAACCAAGGTGATGGAAATGAGGCTCAAGTGGTGGCTGAACCATCACCTATAGGGAAAGGATGCCCTATATTTTTGCGACTAAAGTAACTTCATACCACATTTCCATTCGAGTCTTTAACTTCTTGGTATTCAGTTACCAGTACTGAGCACTAGATGGTTTGGGTAACCCCAAATGGTACTACATGCATTGGACCTAAGTTGAACCCCCTCTAAATCGAGTCTCTGTCATACTCAGCTAATCTTTTCCGTGGGATGATTTAAGGATTTTAAGCTCCCTAGAAAGTCAGCAACTATGTTTAAAAGATGTAACATGACCATGGTTGCTTATGGTGTGCCTACCCCAAATGGTCCTAACCTGAAATATAAATTGTTTGGTGGACCCTATGAGGAAAAATTAGTTCATTCAAGTTATGGTTGTTTTTAAGGAGTCAATTCACTTTGGGAGAGATCTTGTAAGAAAAATAATCTAAGTACACAAAGCTCCAAAAACTGCATGCCTTCTAGTGCAAAGATTATAGAAACTTAGTGTGTGATGCAAGTGAACATATAAAGTGTGGTAAGATGAAGATATCCAATGATCCTTTATAATATCTTTCTAATTACACTATGTTTTGATTGTTCCTGTTAACACCCAAGTTGTTCCCTATGACTCCCAAGGGAATACAGCCGGGGTAACCACTAACCAACCTTTGGATTATAGATCCTAGCCTATCTATAATCAGAGAGGGCTCTCTCTTTAAGTTTCAGCTATGTTTTGTGAGTATCTTGGGCTAGTTTAAAGTTTTAGTTTCCTGTTTGAGACTTTGGTTGATGAAATTTTGTTGAAATAAGGGCATGAAGAGTTTCAGAAGATGCTAATCCGTTGGGCATATGGAGTCAGAAAAATGAGATAGTTCTGGTGCCTGTGATGGAGAAAGTTTTACTGCAAGGCTAGATGGCTATTGTTAATATAATTTCCAATTTAGGGAGTGAAACAATGAGATATGGAGTTACCAACAGTGTGATATAAATTTGAACGACAATCCCTACTTAGTAGCTAAATGAGTTACCAAATAGTGACTGTGAGGTGTTCAGAGCTTATTGGAGCAATTAAGAATTCCAATTTAAACGGCTGAAAGTTATGAAAACATTTATAGTGAAATTAGATTGAGATCAGGGTGTGTTACACTGAAATTTGTCACCATGACTATCTGCAGTGAATATGGCTCCATCAATAGTCATATTATCCTCCTTGTCAAGCCTCATACCTCTACTCTTCATGTCAAACTTCAAAAAGAGAGAAAGTCAGTTAAAAACATGTTTATCTCTGGGTACGCAGGTTCTCTCTACCTTACCTG
>APFE030667460.1:0-24788 GCA_000404065.3 Pinus taeda | reverse complement strand
ACTGGCTGTTCGAGGTGGACGTAGCCCAAACTGGGTGAACCACGTATATCTGTGTCTCTCTTGTTTTGTGCATTTTCTGTGTTTATATTTCTGCATTATTTCATGTGTTCCATTGCTCCGTAATATATAATTTTCTAACAAGTAGCGCTAGGGCCTTCTTCGTTTGCAGCTTTGTTGTGGTGATCACCTGTAGAAGAAACCTCTATCACCGCATGTTCTTGAAATTGTGAGGTTCCTTCTTCAAATTCTTTCTTTTGCTTCTTCTTGTCCTTGATTTCGCTTCTCAAGGCCATGAGATGTTTCTCAAGGATTAAGCATTCCTCCCTTCTCCGGTTCAAGGCATGTCTCGCGCTTAGTTCCTTGAGCTCCGCTTCTAATGCGAGTCCTCTCCTTGTAAGTTGGAGAGCTCTCTCTTCGTTATAGTTCGAGGCTCCTTTATCCACTATGGCTTGGAGGCCTTTTTCTGTTTGAGCCAACCCTTTGCCACAGTTCTTGAACGCCTTCTTCAACCTTTTTGTTTCTGCAAGTATCTCCTCCTCAAGCTCTTCCATGGTGGCGAACCCCAACTTCTTGAAGAGAGGTACCTCAATACCACTTGTAGAAACCTTGTCGGTTTTTCCCATCTCTGCGGATATCTACCCCAGACCAGGCAGATTCACCTTCGCTTGGATGTCCAAGCTTTACGAACAACCTGTTCAACCAGCTCCCGACCGATGTCCCTACACCTGTCAACCGGCACGAACGAACTGTTCACCAGCTCCAACTGAGCTCTGATACCATCTGTCATGCCCCCAATATTTTTTTTGTTTTATTGGGCGGGTGCGGCACCACCGTACGCTTGGTTTGAGCGTATGTGGACTACGCCTTCGTCTTCCAACACTTAATTCCACCTACCGAATTAGTGTAAACTTATAACTTCATGCATATAATCGAATTATAACTTATAACCGAACAACAATATAATTCTCCAATTATACTTCACATTCATACATAATTCAATTAACAGCAAAACCGCAATAATGCAACATTAAGAAACTTAACACAGAGTTTATACGGGAGGGGCAACTCCCAACCAAGTGCGCCCTCGTAAACTTTGATTAACTTGACAAATTTGTTTACAATATCGTGAGCCCGCGGCCACACAATTTTTACAACAGACCTCGGCCAATCCAAACATACAATGGGTCCGCAACCAGCTTGGACTATTAACATGCCTACGGCCAATTCAACTTATAACAGGTCCGCGGCCAACTTACAACACCGGTTCGTTACAAGACCGTGCGCAATGCATGCGCCCTCCTTTGCCAAGACCAACAGTAAGCTTGTATTACAGTCAAGTGCGCATCGCATATGCCTTCTGTCACGACCGACAACCAACCCGCAGTTCGCAACTGCGCTTACCCGACCCCTGCTCCGCCTCTATACTTCGAACCTACCATTTACATGCTTCGCATTTCTGCGTCCAAGCTTGACTGTTCGGTTAGAGGCTTAGAGATTGAACTCTTGCTTGCCGAATTCGAAATTGTCTATTTTCCAAATGGCAAGTGCGCTGCCTTTATAGGCTCCACTGCCGATTTGGGGAGGGGTGTCGGTCTGCCAAGCCGACCCCCAAAATATATAAACGATCGTCCACTTACCCCAAAGCCGACTCGTTTATTGTTTGGAGTGTTGTGCCTTTTCCTCTTTGGCGGGTTAGCCCTTGTCACACAAGGCCACCCACGCCAAAGGGATATAAGCTGCCACCCTTTGCGCTCGTCCAACCCGCGTGTGCGTCCTTCCCCTATCGAACCGCTCCAATTCCATGTCGCTGTCGTTCGCTATTTGAAGTTGCCCACTGTGTCGTTCGGCGTCTTGTGTGTGTGTGCCTCCGCACGCTGCTTCGTTCGAGCGGGCGAGCGCACCTCCGTGTCGCCCTCGCCCTTCGTTCGGACCCGCCTTCCCTTGCTCGGTCATGTCCTTTGTTGTTTGTTCGGGGCGGTCGTTGCACGACCCGCCCCTGCTGCCCGTGTGTTGCCTCGCCCCACCGGTATTGTTCGTTGTTCGTTCAGGCGGGCGGGCGCACCTTCGTGCAACCCTCCGCCATCATTCGGCTGTCCACCCGTTCTCCCAACGTCTGTCTTATGTGCGTTTGGGTGGTCGTCGCACGACCCGCCCTACTGCCCTTGTGTTGCCTCGCCCCACCGGTTCCGTTTATGCTGTTTGCCCGGCGGGTGGGCGCACCTTCGTGCAGCCCTCCGCCATCGTTCGGATGTTTGCCGTTTCTTCCAACGACCATCCTTTGTGTATGTTCGGGCGTTCGTCGCACGACCTGCCCTGCTGCCCGTGTGTTGCCTCGCTCCACCGGTAATGTTTGTTTCGTTGTCGGGTGAAGGCTCGTCCGCCGATCATGTGGGTCGCCCGCCCAGTCGTGCGGAGCGCCCGATTCCTCAGGGCATAACACACACACTCTCATTTGATGATGATGCTCCCGCAATGCTTTCTAACTCCTCTAACCCAAAGAGAACCAATTTCTGTAACATTAAAAACCGGCATGCCCTTCCTGAACTCCCTATTCCCAACTCTTTCAAACCATCACAAACGTACAAGGTTAGACACTTCAGGTTTGGCAACCGTTCCAGCGGAGAGACCTCCCGTAGATTGTGGCATCTATACAAGAATATGTTTTCAAGATGTTGAAAGTTGCAAGCGTAGTCCGGCAGACTTGACCCGTTGTAGCCCTCCAAGTGAAAACTCTGAAGCTTCCTCATCTCCTTCATGTCCCGAGGAAGATAAGTAGCCTTGGTTAAGAAGCAAAAGTGCCTCATCTCCAACCATGTTCCCATTATCCCCTCTGCCACTTCATCTACCCCTAGTCTCAGCTCCCTCAGATTTGTGAAACCCTTCAACCACCAAATGCTTATTGCTTCTGATTGATCTGCTTCCACACTTAATTCAACACTTCTTAAGTCTAGTGTGGTCAAGGAAGTAAGTTGGGAGAATTCATGTGGAATCACCTTTAAACTCGAACAGTCCCCTAAATTAAGATACTTCAGATTTTGAAGCTCTCCAATCTTAGACGGCAACGATTCTAGGGATGTACACCAAGAAAGATCCAAAAATTGAAGGAAAGGAAGATGGCACATCTCCTAAGGCAATTCCTTGATCCTCCTGAGTCCTTGTAAACTCAGAAACTCAAGCTGTTTTAGCTTCCCCACTGACGATGGGATTGAATTTGTTCTGTTGTTCCAGTTGCTACCCAGATTGAGAACCTTGAGAGACGTGAGGCTGACAAGAAATCCTGATGGAACCTCTTCAATTGAATCAGATGATAAGATTAAGCTCACCAGTTTTGGACACGGCAACTCACTGGGGAGATTTTGAATATCACTACTAAAAAGTGATATCCTTTTGCAATCGGCATGATTGTGAATGGTTGCAAAATTTTGCAGGCCCCGACCTGCCTTCAATAAATAATTCTCCTCCTTCTCGCCGATATATGTTGCCATCTCATAAATATCATTCTCAACTCTTATACGCTGTCCCTCCCGATTGTCCCAATTAGAATACCAGATGTCCTCCTCAGTAGAAGGATTTTGGAAGAAGCAACGATCCAGAAGAAGATTTAGGTACCTCCGCCCAATGGCCATGTCCATTGAATGGTTCTCCTGTTTGCTCCTGACGAGACCCTCGCCAATCCACGTTCTCACTAATTCCTGCACTTTGATTGTTCTATAACCCTTTGGATACATAGCACAATAGAGGAAGCAATTCTTGATGTGTGAATTAGGCAGAGCATCATAACACCATCTCAATAGTTGGTAGAGTTGTGGATGCAGAGTTTGTGGATAAGATGAAGAAGGTTGCCTTTGATTTTTGATGGAAGACAAAGAAATGTTCCATTCATCTACTGTGGTTTTGCCCCTCATTGCTGCGGCCACTAACCTTATTGCCAAAGGGAAACCCTTACACTCCTCCGCAATATTCCTGGCACACCCCTTTATATCCACAGGAGCACCCTTCTCTCTGAAAGCTATTCTTTTGAACACCATCCACGCCTCATCTTCACAGACCGGTTCTGCTCTGAGAGCCGGAGTCGGAATCTGAGTCTGAGCAGTAACAAACATTGAAAAATCACTTTGAAGGCCTTGAAAGATGTAATCAGATTCTAGCTTCCATTCTTTGACTCATTTCAAGAGTCTCCCCGGCCTGCAATTGACACAGTCGAGGCGTCGTTGTCGTTGTGACGGACCGTAGCGATGGAGTATGTTAATGGCCTGCTTAAGGCAATTATGCAGCAATTGAAACCAAATCTTGAGGACCTCCCAGTGCTCTTTCCTTTGATCTGGGAAGAGGGTGGCAATATCGAGCAGAAGATTATTGATAGGCCTCAAATCAGCTTGCAAAATTTCATACACTTCGTCCTCCTGCATAACATTCTTTGTAAGCTGGAAGACTGGAGTCAAGATATCCATGGCCTTTTTATCCAAAAGTGGACTCAACATATCCATGGTCTCTCACGGAAGGGAAGGGCAGAGCAGAGAGAAATTCAGGGACTGCCGCAGAAAATCAGAAAATTGTATTGGAAGGGAGAGAGTTGGATTGGGCAGTGGCAGAAAAGCAGCGTTGATTGATCAAAGAGAGGGAGAGAGTTGAGTGGTGCAATGCAATGCAAGGAAGAGCAGGAGGGATTTATATTCATGTGGTGTGGCATCTGTCCACACAGTGAAAGTTTACCTGGATTCCAATTCTAATGATCTTAACGCGAAAGTGTATGTCAATTTTTTTTTAAATAAAGAAAAAAGAAAAAGTTTATGCGAAGCATAAGAAGTGGGCGATGTTCAGATTTTACTTTAATAACAAAGCAATGAATTACATAAAATGCGAAAGAATAACATGTGGGTGATGGTGGGAGAGATTTTATTGATTTGATAAAGAAAGGAATAACTATCATTTGTACCAGATGTTGCAAAGGAAATGCCGTAAGGCATAAATTGAAGAACGCAAGTACAACAAAAAAATACTTTCATGAAGAATAAAAATACTTATAATGAATTTATTATTAGATATTCATATATATTGCAGTATATATTAGCCCCACTAATTTTTTCCCTTTATTAATGTAACCTTTCACCACTATGGTCACTATAATATCAAATGCAATATGTGTCTTAACCAAAAACCATTATGAAAGTCAAAATACTTATATGTCCCATATCCCATATAAACCATAATATACTTTGATCACTCTTGGAGAATTGCAAACCCTTCCAAAATGCAACTTATAACCACTATTACCATTAAGAAAAAATGGCATTTATTACCTTATAATCCTTAAGGGAATAACTCTATTATTAAGTAAACCATAGTGCAATATGATTTTTAACACAATGAATTCTAAAAATTATGACCCCTAGTACACTCTCATCATAAACACATTGTAACTCCTAAAATGTTACAAGACATAAACTTTAATATCTAACACATTAACTATAACATTAAAACTATAACCTATATGTACTTAAATTGTCTTAACATAGTGAAGGTAGAGAAGAATCAAGTGTGGCTCTTCAAATTCAATCCCACGAGAAGTGGATATAAAAAATGTTGATTATTATGTAGATGATATTTTCACTATTGACATTGACCCCAAAACCATTTTATGGGAGAAACCTATGGTAATGATGTTGATGGGTACTCATTATTCTCCCATTAAATGGTATTCTCCCATTAAATGGTATAATGGTGGGGTACATTTTGTAAATAATTTAAGGTCTTAATGTTTGTATGCTTCTGGCTCTTTTGAGGCCATGTTGGATTGAAAGTCTGAGTTCAGGATTTGGGTAATTGCTAAAGATGGTGTCAACTGGACTTGCTGAATCAGAGAGGTGAACAAGAGCATGGATGCCATTGACAGAGTTTGCTTACCCACATCCTTGAGAATGTTGTTTTTGTGCTGTGCATATATCAACTGAGAAATACCCAGGTTTTTGAAGGTGATCTAAAAGGGGATGAAGTTGTGGGTTATTGAATCGGGTGTACATTGACAGACAGAGTATGAGTGTTTTATGTGATTGAAGGTGGGCTTGTAATTAAAAATGGAGAGGAAACAAAATGACTTAAAAGAGCTAACGCAACAGGAACTGAGTGGCATTTTAACTGGGGTGGAGAAAGACTCAGAACGCTCTTGATGGTTGCTTGCTGAGGCTTGAGCTTGAGTTGCCATGAGATACTGGAGATGGGTCTAATCACAAAACAGCTTAGATAACCTAAAATTCCAATCTTTGCACATTTAAACCTACTCTCAACCATCAAAAAACCACTAGTCTAGCCTAAATTACAACACAAAACAGCACTGACCTATCTACCGTTAGGCAACTAATTGGCAAATTGCGCGTACGAGAGCATTGACATGCTTTGACATGTGCCTTATGTGAACACATTTAGTGCTCAAACAACAGAACCAGCGCAATGTTACAGAAGTATCGATTCGAAACAGAACATGAAGAAACCCATTACACAACATTAATGACAAGTATGGCAGTCGCAGAACAAACCCTATGATATAGAGACCTGACATAGAAACCCAACCCCCTTATGCAAGGGACCATTACAGAATAGTTGAACCAAACAAAAGTGTCTATGTGACATCAGAAACCAAAACTATTTCGTGAAACGTGCCATTTTTAAAAACACTTATGGAAGAAACCATAATAATGAGATAGTAAAACCGTATAGTGCATATTCAGATTGCAATTATAGAGATCAACAAAGAGCTCATCGAGAACAACAGAGATCCAAATAAAAAAGCAGACAAGTTTACAGAACATCAAATACCAAGCCCAGGGACAGTTACCAGCATATAGCTCTACCATCAGTTGGATTATTACATGGTCTTTGAAGAAATCCAAAGAAGAAAATAACAAAAATAAAATCCACTGAAACCCCTCAAAAACCCTAACAAAACCACTGATATAGCCTAAAATTCCGAACTTTGTACATTATGTGGATGGCCCTCACCTTGTAAGGATTCTCATTTTCCACTCTCACTTGTCTTCCAAAGCCTGCAACTCTTGTGAAATCTTCACTGCTTGGGCTAACTTGTGCACCGCTACAGCCATGCGTAGCACATTCAAAAAATTGAAAATGATGCCAATTGGCTCTTGCTATGAATTTGAACGACATAATCAGAATTTATAATTCTTCTTTTAAATTCTTTTGCTATTTATTAAGCACTATTCATCCTCTCTTTCGATTCTGAAAATTAAAAGAAAGAGAGTAAAAAATAGTAGTAAAATTGTATAGTGTATATTGAAACCTTTAACATGGGGATGTCTTTTCAATTCATTTGCAGAGATCTGCACGCACGCACTTAAATGTTCACTCTTCTTTTGCCAATCATCTGATATCCTATTTCTGGTGTGCGAATCGAAGCTTAGTTTTGCACTGCAATAGGTAGGTACCACTGCCAATTTTACAGCACTCGAGAAAGAAATATGTCGTCTACAATAGAAGATGTCCCGACCCAGGATGTGAATGCTGTCGAAAAGCTGCTGTCCAATGGAATAAATCATCTTCAAGTTCAAGATAAATATATCTTGCCTCCCAGTGAACGCCCCCACCTGTCTGAGGTGTCTTACTCTGAGAGCATTCCGGTGGTGGATCTCCAGGACCTGGATGGCCCTAACAAAACAAGGATATTTGAAGAAATCCACCATGCTTGCGAGGAAGATGGCTTTTTCCAGGTACATCATACTTCGATCCCCCTTCTCTTGCCAGTGCTTTTCTTTTAATATCTCTAGATTATCCTCCACGCACACCAAAAAGGCCCTATGTTACAAATTAAGCTTGCCATGGATATTCTAGAATATTTCTTATCATTTTTCTATTCCTGAAGTTTTTGAGGCTATTACATTCAGAGTTGCGGGATTATTTAACCTATATTTTTAATGTCAGTCTGATGTGTTAATAAAATCTAGTGACTGGTTCAAGTTTCATATCTGAGGGTATGTACTATTCTTTTTTATGGCCACATATCTTCTGGTTGATCTAAGTGCGTGCAGATAGTGAACCATGGCGTGCCAGAAGGAACCATGAAAAGCATGATGGAAATTGCCAAAGAATTCTTCGAAATGACCGTGGAAGACTGAGCATGCCAGATTCAATAGAGGGTAAATAAAAGAAGTCCAAACTCTAGAGGAACGATATTTATCTTGCATATGCTTTTCTACAAAGAGATCGCAGGAAACTACGCTATGAAGGTGAGAGCTCTGATGTTAAGGCTGCTGGCTACCGTTTCTGAAGCTCTAGGGCTCAATTCTAGTTACTTGGACAGAATCTTCGGAAAACAGACCCAACTCATGGATATAATGTACTATCCTCCATGCTCGAAACCGGATATTACTCTTGGCACACCATGCCATTCAGATGCGCATTGCATCACTGTTTTATTGCAAGGCGAGGTCGAGGTCAGTGGTCTGCAAGTACTCAGAAATTGAAAGTGGGTTGCTGTAGAACCCATACCCAACGCTTTCGTTGTTAATATGGGAGCTCAACTATAGGTATTTAACAAGAGCAAGAGCAGATCCAATACTTTATTTCCTCATGAAAATTTGACAATGTTATTGTTAATGCTAATGCTAATGCTAATAATTTATCAGGTTGTGACCAATGGGAATTTGACAATGTTATTATTAATGCTAATAATTTGTCAGGTTGTGAGCAATGGTAGATTCAAAAGTGTGGAACATCGAGCAGTAACGAATGCATCTGCTGCGCGAATATCAATTCCTACGTTTTATGGCCCCTCGGAGGATGCCTTCCTTGCCCCTGCAGCGTCCCTGGTTGATGAATAGCATCCGTCTCGGTACAAAGGATATAAGTTTGGAGAATTCATGAGAATTTTCTGGAGCCAGGAATTAAAGAATAAGACAGTGTTGGACCATTTCAAAATCGAATATGCAGAGAACAACGGTGAATGAAATTTGTTGTTGAATTTGATTTAAGGGAGCCATTATCAACATTATCACTATCACTGGACCATCCAATAACCCCGTTGCCCTCTGGACGAATAAAAGATGATTACATAGTTTTAACTATTGAACATAATTTTATTTTCAATTCCAATCTTCGCACATTTAAACCTACTCTCAACCATCAAAAAACCACTAGTCTAGCCTAAATTACAACACAAAACAGCACCGACCTATCTACCGTTAGGCAACTAATTGGCCAATTGTGTGTACGAGAGCATTGACATGCTTTGACATGTGCCTTATGTGAACATATTTAGTGCTCAAATAGCAGAACCAGTGCAATGTTACAAAAGTATCGATTCAAAACAGAACATGCAGAAACCCATTACACAACATTAATGACAAGTATGGCAGTCACAGAACAAACACTATGATACATAGACCTGACATAAAAACCCAACCCCCTTATGCAGGGGACCATTACAGAATAGTTGAACCAAAAAAAAGTGTTTATGTGACATCAGAAACCAAAACTATTTCGTGAAACGTATCATTTTTAAAAACACTTACGGAAGAAACCATAACGATGAGATAGTAAAACCGTATAGTGCATATTCAGATTGCAATTAAAGAGATCACTAGAGAGCTCATCGAGAGCAACAAAGATCCAGATCAAAAAGATGACTAGTTTACAAAACATCAAATACCAAGCCCAGGGACAGTTACCAACATATAGCTCTACCATCAATAGGATTATTACATGGTCTTTGAAGAAATCCAAAGAAGCAAATAAAAAAAAATAAAATCCACCGAAACCCCTTAAAAACCCTAACAAAACCACTGATATAGCCTAAAATTCCGAACTTTGTACATTATGGGGATGGCCCAGACCTTGTAAGGATTCTCATTTTCCACTTTGACTTGTCTTCCAAATCCTGCAACTCTTGTGAAATCTTCACTGCTTGTGCTAACTTGTGCACTGCTATAGCCATGCATAGCACATTCAGAAAAAAAAAAAATGATGCCAATTGGCTCTTGCCGTGAATTTGAACAACATTACCAGAATTTATAATTCTTCTTTTAAATTCTTTTGCTATTTATTAAATGTAATTCATCCTCTCTTTCGATTCTGAAAATTAAAAGAAAGAGAGTAAAAAATAGTAGTAAAACTGTATAGTGTATATTGAAAACTTTAACATGGGGATGTCTTTTCAATTCATTTGCAGAGATCTACACGTACACACTTAAATGTTCACTCTTCTTTTGCCCATCATCTGATATCCTATTTCTGGTGTGCGAATCGAAGCTTAGTTTTGCACAGCAATAGGTAGGTGCCACTGCCAATTTTACAGCACTCGAGAAAGAAATATGCCGTCTACAATGGAAGATGTCCTGACCCAGGATGTGAATGCTATCGAAAAGCTGTTGTCAAATGGAATAAATCATCTTCAAGTTCAAGATAAATATATCCTGCCTCCTAGTGAACGCCCCCACCTGTCTGAGGTGTCTTACTCTGAGAGCATTTCGGTGGTGGATCTCCAGGACCTGGATGGCCCTAACAGAACAAGGGTAGTTGAAGAAATCCGCCATGCGTGCGAGGAAGATGGCTTTTTCCAGGTACATCATACTTCGATCCCCCTTCTCTTGCAAGCGCTTTTCTTTTAATATCTCTGGATTATCCTCTACGCACACCAAAAAGGCCGTATGTTACAAATTAAGCTTGCCATGGATATTCTAGAATATTTCTTATCAGTTTTCTATTCCTGTAGTTTTTGAGGCTATTACTTTCAGAGTTGTAGGATTATTTAATCTATATTTTTAATGTGAGTCTTATGTGTTAATAAGATCTAGTGATTGTTTCAAGTTTCATATCTGAGGGTATGAACTATTCTTTTTTATGGCCACATATCTTCTGGTTGATCTAAGTGAGTGCAGATAGTGAAACATGGCGTACCAAAAGGAACCATGAAAAGCATGATGGAAATTGCCAAAGAATTCTTCGAAATGCCTGTGGAAGACCGAGCATGCCAGATTCAATAGAGGGTAAATAAAAGAAGTCCAATCTCTGGAGGTACGATATTGCAACAAGAAGAAGTACTTATCTTGCATATGCTTTTATACAGAGAGATCGCAGGCAACTACGCTATGAAGGTGAGAGCTTTGATTTTAAGGCTGTTGGCTGCCATTTCTGAAGCTCTAGGGCTCGATTCGAGTTACTTGGACAGAATCTTCAGAAAACACACCCAACTCATGGATATAATGTACTATCCTCCATGTTCGAAACCGGATATTACTCTTGGCACGCCATGCCATTCAGATGCGAGTGGCATCACTGTTTTAATGCAAGGCGAGGTCAATGGTCTGCAAGTACTCAGAAATGGAAAGTGAGTTGCTGTAGAACCCATACCCAACGCTTTCATTGTTAATATGGGAGATCAACTACAGGTATTTAACAAGAGCAAGAGCAGATCCAATACTTTATTTCCTCCTGAAAATTTGACAATGTTATTGTTAATGCTAATGCTAATGCTAATAATTTATCAGGTTGTGAGCAATGGGAATTTGAAAATGTTATTATTAATGCTAATAATCTGTCAGGTTGTGAGCAATGGTAGATTTAGAAGTGTGGAACATCGAGCAGTAACGAATGCATCTGCTGCACGTATATCAATTCCTACGTTTTATGACCCCTCGGAGGATGCCTTCATTGCCCCTGCAGCATCCCTGGTTGATGAACAACATCCGGCTCGGTACAAAGGATATAAGTTTGGAGAACTCATGAGAATTTTCTGGAGCCAGGAATTAAAGAATAAGACAGTGTTGGACCATTTCAAAATCGACTATACAGAGAACAATGGTGAATGAAATTTGTTGTTGAATTTGATTTAAGGGAGCCATTATCAACTCATGGATATAATGTACTATCCTCCATGTTTGAAACCAGATATTACTCTTGGCACGCCACGCCATTCAGATGCGCGTGGCATCACTGTTTTAATGCAAGGCGAGGTCAATGGTCTGCAAGTACTATTAATGCAAGGCGAGGCCAGTGGTCTGCAAGTACTCAGAAATGGAAAGTGGGTTGTTGTAGAACCCATACCCAACGCTTTCGTTGTTGATATGGGAGATCAACTATAGGTATTTAACAAGAGCAAGAGCAGATCCAATACTTTATTTCCTCCTTAAATTTGACAATGTTATTGTTAATGCTAATGCTAATGCTAATAATTTATCAGGTTGTGAGCAATGGGAATTTGACAATGTTATTATTAATGCTAATAATTTGTCAGATTGTGAGCAATGGTAGATTTAGAAGTGTGGAACATCGAGCAGTAACGAATGAATCTGCTGCACGTATATCAATTCCTACGTTTTATGGCCCCTCAGAGGATGCCTTCATTGCCCCTGCAGTGTCCCTGGTTGATGAATAACATCCAACTTGGTACAAAGGATATAAATTTGGAGAATTCATGAGAATTTTCTGGAGCCAGGAATTAAGGAATTAAAGAATAAGACAGTGTTGGACCATTTCAAAATCGAATATGCAGAGAACAACGGTGAATGAAATTTGTTGTTGAATTTGATTTAAGGGAGCCATTATCAACATTATCACTATCACTGGACCATCCAATAACCCCGTTGCCCTCTGGATGAATAAAAGATGATTACATAGTTTTAACTATTGAACATAATTTTATTTTCAATTCCAATCTTTGCACATTTAAACCTACTCTCAACTATCAAAAAACCACTGGTCTAGCCTAAATTAGAACACAAAACAGCACCGACCTATCTACCATTAGGTAACTAATTGGCCAATTGCATGTACGAGATCATTGACATGCTTTGACATGTGCCTTATGTGAACGCATTTAGTGCTCAAACAGTGGAACCAACCCAATGTTACAGAAGTATCGATTCGAAACAGAACATGCAGAAACCCATTACACAACATTAATGACAAGTATGGCAGTCGCAGAACAAACCCTATGATACATAGACCTGACATAAAAACCCAACCCCCTTATGCAGGGGACCATTACAGAATAGTTGAACCAAAAAAAAGTGTCTATATGACATCAGAAACCAAAACTATTTTGTGAAACTGTTATCGATCTAACAGAAGTTATGCTTGCATTGATTGTAGTGGTTATGCTGCTGGATCTCTTACTGCTCGTGCTATAAGCTATGCTGCGTATGAAAAAAACAATTATATGGTTATTGCAAAGATTAGTTCACCCTCAAATCTTCAGACAACAGTAGCAAATATTATACCATGAACTGACCTTATAAATCTCAAACACAAGAAGCAAATATTATAGCAGGATAAACCCCACAATGTTGCTGAAGAAACCACTTACTACAGTCCCAGTTGTTATTTCTGTAATGAAATAGTTAAAACATATTGAATTTTGAGGGCAAGGTTCTACACAAGCCTTCTGAAATAAACCGTAAGAGATACAAACGAAAACAGACCCTAATGAGTATGTCTCAGATTCTTATATATTCTTTTGTAAGAAAGAGAAACAGAGAATTAAGGGAAAACCAAAACAAACACTGATGAGGAATTGATCACTTGTTGAATATTTTAAAAAAGAGAAGGATAACCCGAAAAGGCTAGGGTATCTCGTAGAATCTGATCACCCTAGCCTCCACTTCACACAGTTAACCAAGGTTCAAGCATACCTAAACCTCTTCTTCAAAAAACAGTGGAAACCTCGAAGAAATTAAAAAGCCCCTTCAGTTGAAGAAACAGTAGAAACCTCGAAGAAATTAAAAAGCCAGAGGACTGAATCACCTGTTGAAGTCGGTGGTGATCTAACGAAGGAGCTGGTTTGGTTGAATTTATTGTTGAAGAAAAAGAACTCGGACGGTTGAAGAAGTTGAAAAGCAAAGGAATACCGAGTTGGTTTACGATTAAGTAGGAGGAGTCGGTGGTGAGCTAATGCCCAATATTGTTATTGTTTTAATAAAACTGTACACGGTGGCAGTTAGGTGAGTTCGTTTCAAATGGAAACGCCTTACAGCGTAATTAATTCTCTATTTCTAATATTTTAGTCTACATGCATGGTTAGATGTATGCATGGTTAGTAATTTCTAGTTTTTTAGAGTTAATAATTAATTCTCTACTTCTAATATTTTAGTTTACATGCATGATTAGATATATGCATGGTTAAATGTATCCATGTGTAGTAATTTCCAGTTTATTAGAGTTATCAATATTCTCTATTTCTGATTTTCCTATTTTTTTGTTTTGATCTTAAGCATTTCTAGTTTAAAGTTATTAATTAATTCTCTATTTCTTATTTTTCTAAAAAGAAATAGTGTTTTTGTTTTCAAGTTTAGAGTTACTAATTAATTCTCTATTTCTTTTATTCTAATTTTTTTTATCATAGTTTAGAGTTATTGATTAATTCTCTATTTCCTTTTTTTATCATTTTTTTTAGTGTTACTAATTAGTTCTCTATTTCTTTTATTCTAACTTTTTTTATTCTAACTTTTTTATCATAGTTTAGAGTTATTAATTAATTCTCTATTTCCTTTTTTATCACTTTTTTGTTTTAATCATATTTTAAGAGTTATTAATTAATACTCTATTTCCTTTTTAATCCATTAATTCTAATCATATTTATTAATTAATTTTCTATTTCTTTCTTTTATAAAGAAGATATTTAGAATTACTAATTAATTCTCTATTTACTTTTTATGACCAAAGATTTTAATTTATTGAAAATTATTTATTAATTAATTCTAATCAAATCTTAAAATAACATTAATCCTTGTGTCTAAAATTTTATATTAAATTTTATTAATATAAAATTAGACCTTATATTCAAAATTGTATCGATTTAAAATCTTATTGTCACCGCATATAATTTTGAATGGAGTTAGGGATAAATTATGGCTTCTCATCAATGAGACCTAAGGTGTCATTTTGAGATGAGAAACGAAATATGCCACCATATTCACTTTCACCTTATTGCGTTAGTAAGGTTCAAAATCCCAACGCTAAAAATCTCTATTTCTTAATACAGATTAAAATACAATTATTTTAAAAATATTTCACTATTTTTCTTAATATCTTTAAAATATAATTATACAATTATAATCTATCAATATCAATCCACTTTCACTTTCATATCATGAAATGAAAAGATTCATTATAATTCTGACAATTCTATTGAGTAATATAGACTAAAATAGCAGCAACTGAGGAAACCAAAATAATTACAAGGGCGTTTATCCAATATAAAATTACAGCTACGCTACCTTAAAAGCAAATGAGATAATGCTATGGGTATAACATTTGTGCATAGTCACAGGTTATTTGGTCAAAGAGTTTTGGCCATGAACTTAGCCCCTATTGCTTTAAATGCAACAAAAAAATCGCAGGCAACAATGGTGCACAATGCAGCCTGTGTAGGTGTCAGCAATTTATATATTTCCTTCAATGTTTGAAGCCGAAGTTGGTCTGCTTTAAAAAACAGATTGAGGAGATCTGGAAGCTTTGAGCAGATAACTTCCTGCCCTTTAGACAATGTCAGGGCATCTCCCAAGCCCACTCCACTCTGGAGGGTTTTCACAAGTTCCTGTTCAACTAAAAGCATCTGAAAACATTTCAAACTTAATTAGTTAGAACCCTATCTTATTTCATAAAATGTTTTGCCAACGCTAGAAAATATAAAATATAATTGCAACTATCGTTGGAAAACTGAAATATCAAAAGTTTCAGATTTAATGATTATATTTGTTTTTTTGGCAACAGTTATCACTGGTTATTATCTACGAATAATATGCGCTACTTGGAATTACTTGATGTAACATCAGGCCGGATCTGCCAGATGCTCGGGTCCTAGGCAGTCAACTGTTTCTTTCTATCCTTAAGCAAAGAGAAACCGATCTAGGGCATACTCCAAGTTCATAATAATTATATTTGCTATAATAAACCATCTATTTTGCTATAGGTACACAGTTTTTTTTAAAATGTAGTAAGAGTTGTTCCCCTTCCTTTTATATTGGTCACATTAATCAAATTACATCTTAATAAAATATTTCTTTTTGATAATCAGATTAGAGTTACCTGTCATTGGATTTCACATCTATGAAAAAATCCTTCACCAAAATCAAAACAATTTAGAAATCATGTAACAAAACAAAGAAGACAGCAATTTGCCTATGAAAAACCATATTTGCATAATACAAGCTGAAATAGCTAAAGGTTTTGATCCAAAACTTTTACAAGCAACCTAAACCATATCTAGTTCAGACAATTAAATGTTTTGCAGAATCACTGAGACTTTCTCAAAGCTTATGATCTATATAATCCAAAACATTTATCATGATCACAAGGGATAGCAGCATATGAGAAAGTTCAAATCTTGAAAGTTAGGGAAATTTGGAAGTTCACCTTAAAATCAGCATACTGATTTGAAATCCTAGATAAACTTTGGAACTTCACCTGAAAATCAGCATGCTGATTTGAAATCCTAGATTCCTCACAACTTGTAATCTCTTGCAAGACGTTCAGTTACCACAATTGGTTTTGAGAAAGAATCATATTATTAGACACCAGCATGCCTAAAGTACAGAACAGAATTTGTATCAAACGAAAACAGACCCTGATGAGTATGTCTCAGATTCTTTATATATTCTTTTGTAAGAAAGAGAAACAGAGAATTAAGGGAAAACCAAAACAAACACTGATGAGGAATTGATCACCTGTTGAATATTTGTTGAAGAAAAAGAACTCGGACGGTTGAAGAAGTTGAAAAGCAAAGGAATACTGAGTCGGTTTACGATTAAGTAGGAGGAGTAGGTGGTGATCTGATCTAACGCCCAATATTGTTTTAATCGTCTAACATTTCATCGAACGTTGCAAAACTGTACACGGTGGCAGTTAGGTGAGTTCGTTTCAAATGGAAACGCCTTACAGCGTCTAGATTTCCGTCCGCCTGGGGAACAGATGTCTGCGGAGGAAAAGAGGAGACTGCTGAGGCTCGTCCAGATGGATGACCTTAAAAGAACACTGCGCCAGATTCCCAATGCCTGTATTTCTTGTAAAGAATTATTGCAGATTTGTATGGACTCCACGGGTGAGGAGCATGGTAAGGAAGTTGTGAAATCGCTTGATAAATCTGGTCAGGTTTTCATAGTTGGCGATTGTGTGTATCTCCGGCCCGAGCAGGTACTGAATTCGACCTTGGAACTGGTGAAGCTTCTGTTGGTTTAGAGGTTCTTGTTTTCGTTAGGGTTTCTAACTTCTTGTTCTTGTTAGTGTTTCTAACACTTTTGCCCCATTTTTTTTGCAGGTCGCAAGAATTATGAAGACCGCGCTGCCTCTGTTCAATCCTCTCAGGGAAGAGCTAGAAGAGATGGAGAAGCTGAAGGCCGAAATTGATGGGGAGGCCAAGAAAATATTCCGCCGAGAGCTATGGGGCGGGTTAGGCTTCATGAGTTTACAGACAGCGTATTTAATGTGGCTTACCTTTTGGGAGCTGTCGTGGGATGTGATGGAACCTATTTGTTTCTTTCTCACCTCTACTTATTTCCTAGCAGGCTATGCGTTTTTCCTTACGACTTTGACTGATCCCACATTTGAGGGTTTCTTCCACGCTCGTTTCAAGACCACGCAGAAACGACTCTTGAAAAAGAGGAATTTTGACATGGAACGATTTAGTACTCATTTTGATTATCAATCACCTTCCACGAAGGAGTGCCTTAGGGAATCCTACATAGTAAGCCATAAACCAACATTTCTACATAGAACTTGGGGAGTCTGCAATTCTCAATGTGGATTTAGTTTTTCATTTATGTTTTTCAGGCCAAGTTTTATCCGAGTAACCTCTTTTGAATGGTTTGTAAATATCTTTTATGATCTTCACTTATATTTTAATGATCTGATTCCTAAACATGTTTTCATAGCTATTATAATGTTAACAAACAACTATGAAGAGAAATAAATTAGATGATAATGACGTAGAGTGATATAAAATCAATCAACTCAAACAAAATTTGGTACTGTAATTAGAAAGCATTAAGTCATCCCCTATAAATTTCAGAAAGCGCATGATGGGTTTTGTTAAAGCGATCAGATATGATGAGCCTGAAATAAAGGCATAGAAACAATACGTAAACCTGAAGAACCTTAAACTTTAATTTATAAATTATCTTAGAAACATCTGCCAGAGTTCATGACAGACAATGCTTTCATTATTTCATTCAATGATCAGTCTAGGCAACTTACACATCAGCTTTTTAGTTGCTTGTTACACCTTAGATTTCTAGACATTACATTGTAGTGAAAATAGAAGCAACCCAAACTGGCCCACAACATCTACATAGGTGTTTATATTGTGTAGTTATGTTTGTTGCTTGCCTCTGTTAGAGTCACCAATAATCCTTACAGGAACAAAATCCATTTCTGAAATAATGGAAACGGTTTGCATCCCTCACAATAATTTCTCGTCTTACAATTTTGGAAATGAATTTGGTAGCATTATGGCAGTCACCACACATACGAAGGTTTTTGGTGATCCTTATAGCAGTGCTAGGGCTTGTGTTGATAAGCCCAAATGCAATGGCTAACTTCTCACTGTGACTGCTAAGCATTTGTCCCTTCACCTCCTCTTCCACATCATGCAGCACAAAGTCAGTGTTGGGTATGTACCCTGCCTCTTTCATCTGCCCAACCAAGGTCTCCAAAGTTCCACAAACATTCTCAGATTGAGGGTGTTATCTGTCTCCGACAAAGAATGCATGAACTGTCTTATTTACCAGAATCGAACTGCATCCTGGTGGTTTTCTCAGCCCCAGTTCTTTCATCATCGTCCTTACCTTCGCTACATCATTCCATCTCCAGATGCAGCATAGATATTCGAAAGTAGAACATAATAGCCAACATTTTTAGGGTCTAATTCAAAAAGACGTTCAGCCACATATTGGGCCAGCTTTATGTTGCGGTGAACTCTGCAAGCACCAAGCAAGGCCCCCCACACACTAATGTTGGGTTTTAATGGCATTCTTTCTATTATTTCTTGTGCTTCACTTAGACGTCCAGCACGGCCAAGAAGATCAATCATGCATGCAAAATGGTCCACACTGGGCGTGATGCAATAATCTTGAATCATAGAATCAAAGTATCGCATACCTTCATCCACTAGACGTGCATGACTGCATGCAGATAAAACTGATTGGAAGGTGATATGGTCTGGCCTTATAACTATATTTATCATTTTGGAAAATAGATGCAGGGCTTCTTCACAATGCCCGTGCATCCCATACCCAGCAATCATTGCACTCCAAGGAATCACATCTCTCTTTGATATCTTGTCAAATGCTCTCTGTGCAAAATCTATATTCCTACATTTCACATACATTTGGAATATAGATTTGGCAAAATCTATATTCCCACATAAGGGCAGTACCCATAATAACATCTGAATCAAACCCATTTCTAATTATGTAACCATTGATTGAATTACCTCGTTGCAGAGATGCCAAATGTGAGCATGCAGTGAGCAAACCCACAATGGTGACCGAGTCAGGCTTCAAATCTGCCTCTTGCATATGGTAAAAGAATGTCAAGGCCTCATGGGCTTGTCCATTCTGGGCATATCCCGTAATCATTGCATTCCAGGAAGCTAAATCTCTTTCAAGCATCTTGTTAAATAATTGGTTTGTAATCTCCATGCTCCCACATTTAGCATACATGTCTACGAGGGCAGTGCTCACAACAACATCAAACTCAAATCCTGCTCTAATTATGCAACCATGGATGCACTTACCTTCCGGCAAAGCTTTCAAATGAGCACATGCAGGAAGCACACTCGCCATTGTGAAGGAGTTGGGCCGAAGCCCTTCTAGTTGCATTTTCTGAAATAATGATAAGGCTTCTTTGGCATGTCCACTTTGGGTATACCCTGTAATCATTGCACTCCATGATACTACATCACTTCTTAACATTTTGTCAAAAACTTGCTGAGCCATCTCCATGTTGCCACATTTAACATACATATCTATCAGAGAATTTCCCACAAAAACATCGACCTCCAAATGCCTTCTAAGAATAATATAACCATGTATTGACATACCTTGCTGCAATGATGCCAAATGTGCACAAGCTTGAAGCACAATTGCCGCAGTTACACAATTTGGTGTCATGTTTTCTGCCACCATATTACGAAAGAGTATCAAGGCCTCGATGGCCAACCCATTCTGGACATACCCAGATATCATTATGTTCCATGAAACCACATTCTTGTTTGAAATTTTGTCAAACCAACGTTGTGCAAACTCTATACTCCCACATTTCGCATACATGTCCATAAGAGAATTCTCCACAGAAATGTCTGACTGAGGGCCTCTTTGTTTTATGTGAACATTTGAGGGTCTCTTCCACGCTCGTTTCAAGACCACGCAGAAACGACTCTTGAAAAAGAGGAATTTTGACATGGAACAATTTAGTACTCATTTTGATTATCAATCACCTTCCACGAAGGAGAGCCTTAGGGAATCCTACATAGTAAGCCATAAACCAGCATTTTTACATAGAACTTGGGGAGTCTGCAATTCTCAATGTGGATTTAGTTTTTCATTTATGTTTTTCAGGCCAAGTTTTATCCGAGTATCTTTTCTCAACTTCCTCTCTTCAGGTAAGAGGCTACATCACATCTTGTGATTTTATGCTCCGTAATTTCCTTTTTTTTAATGGTTTGTTTGCAGCGTTCAAACACTTGATTTAGACTTTCTATTTTTTAACCTCTTTTGAATGGTTTGTAAATATCTTTTATCATCTTCACTTATATTTTAATGATCTGATTCCTTTTTCAATGCAGTGGCTATTGACGGGTTTTGACTTTGGCTTTGGTTTTTCATATCAGATACTATATCAGGTATTCCCCAGTGACTAGATGCCCAGCGTGAAACTTAACAGATGCTTTGGTGGACATAATTCTCACTGCTTTCTCAAACTTGGGTCAAATCCAACACATCATCATATCCAAAGATTGGGCTAATTCTAGAGAGAGCACAGAGTCATCTAGAAAGTGGATTTTAAAACATCTTGTAGGCACCTGATAATGATCATTCCTTCGATTTGCACTTGAATCTAGCTAACCTAGAGCATTAGCTTCGATGAAATGTTTTATTGGACGAAGAAAACCCTTTCTGATGGACCATTGCAGAATAAATTGATTGGTTAAGTTCTCAACATTGTACCTCATTGCTTTTTTGACCTTAGGATACCAATCCATGTCATCATATCTGAACTAATATACCATTCTAATCTGTGTGCCAGTGGTTATACTATATTGTATAAGGCAGTTCTAGAAGATGGGCTGACTTTTGCGGTAAGGCAACTTGGTGATGGTGGTTTGGAAACGTACAAGGATTTTGAAGCAGAAGCTAAAGCAATCGGTAGGGTTAAACATCCCAAAATTGTTCGCCTCTGAGCTTTCTATTGGGGTATAGAGGAAAACCTGCTCGTTTATGACTACATTCCACATGGAAGCTTGGCAAATGCCTATTATGGTGGGTTCTCTTGTTCTCTAGAGACTATACAGAATAGATTTCCTCACTTTATGCCTTACGACGTTTTCTTTGCAACATCTGGTGCAAATGTTAGTTTATTAATACGTGTTATTTATTTTAATCAAAACTTATATATTACAACAAAATGACTAATAATATAAAGTACAAAGAGTATTCAAGAATAAACTAGAAACGAAACAAAACTTCATTTGAAAATGGCTTCAAGTCTGTCAATGAAATAAAGATTTATATTATATTTGTTCCACGCTTTATTACAATACTCCCTCAAATAAATTAATATGACAATCTCTGAAATAATTTCTGAAGGTGTGCTTTCATGGCATCATCTTCCCAAATTATTTGGTCCCACCACTCTTATTGACCGTATATGGTATTCAAGTTGAGTAACCTGTCCATTCCCACTGGAAATCTTTTCAATTTTGAGTAACGTATGTTCAAGATACCCAAGCTAGGCAGCGTACTTTCATTCCACACTATCACACCCCCAATATTTTTTTTGTTTTATTGGGAGGGTGTGGCACCACCGTACGCTTGGTTTGAGCGTATGTGGACTACGCCTTCGTCTTCCAACACTTAATTCCACCTGCCGAATTAGTGTAAACTTATAACTTCATGCATATAATCGAATTATAACTTATAAACAAACAGCAATATAATTCTCCAATTACATTTCACATTCATACATAATTCAATTAACAGCAAAACCGCAATAATGCAATATTAAGAAACTTAACACAGAGTTTATACGGGAGGGGCAACTCCCAACCAAGTGCGCCCTCGTAAACTTTGATTAACTTGAAAAATTTGTTTACAATATCGTGAGCCCGCGGCCACACGATTTTTACAACAGGCCTCGGCCAATCCAAACATACAACGGATCCGCGACCAGCTTGGACTATTAACAGGCCTACGGCCAATTCAACTTATAACAGGCCCGCGGCCAACTTACAACACCGGTTCGTTACAAGACCGTGCGCAATGCATGCGCCCTCCTTTGCCAAGACCGACAGTAAGCTTGTATTACAGTCAAGTGCGCATCGCATACGCCTTCTGTCACGACCAACAACCAACCCGCAGTTCGCAACTGCGCTTACCCGACCCCTGCTCCGCCTCTATACTTCGAACCTGCCTTTTACGTGCTTCGCATTTCTGCTTCCAAGCTTGACTGTTCGGTTAGAGGCTTAGAGATCGAACTCTTGCTTGCCGAATTCGAAATTGTCTGTTTTCCAAATGGCAAGTGCGCTGCCTTTATAGGCTCCACCGCCGATTTGGGGAGGGGTGTCGGTCTGCCAAGCCGACCCCCAAAATATATAAATGATCATCCACTTACCCCATAGCCGACTCGTTTATTGTTTGGAGTGTTGTGCCTTTTCCTCTTTGGCGGGTCGGCCCTTATCGCACAAGGCCGCCCAAGCCAAAGGGATATAAGCTGCCA
Organism: Pinus taeda; assembly: GCA_000404065.3. Taxonomy (NCBI): domain Eukaryota; kingdom Viridiplantae; phylum Streptophyta; class Pinopsida; order Pinales; family Pinaceae; genus Pinus; species Pinus taeda. The sequence goes on along the minus strand of APFE030667460.1, from coordinate 1,853 downwards.
CCCTTTGCGCTCATCCAACCCGTGTGTGCGTCCTTCCCCTACCGAACCGCTCCAATTCCATGTCGTTGTCGTTCGTTGTTTGAAGTTGCCCACTGTGTCGTTCGGCGTCTTGTGTGTGTGTGCCTCTGCACGCTGCTTCGTTCGGGCGGGCGGACGCACCTCCGTGTTGCCCTCGCCCTTCGTTCGGACCCGCCTTCCCTTGCTCAGTCGTGTCCTTTGTTGTTTGTTCGGGGCAGTCGTTGCACGACCCGCCCCTGCTGCCCGTGTGTTGCCTCGCCCCACCGGTATTGTTCGCTGTTCGTTCGGGCGGGCGGGCGCACCTTCGTGCAGCCCTCCGCCATTGTTCGGCTGTCCACCCGTTCTCCCAATGTCTGTCTTATGTGTGTTTGGGCGGTCGTCGCACGACCCGCCCTACTGCCTGTGTGTTGCCTCGCCCCACCGGTTCCGTTTATGCTGTTTGCCCGGCGGGTGGGCGCACCTTCGTGCAGCCCTCCGCCATCGTTCAGATGTCTATCGTTTCTCCCAACGACCATCCTTTGTGTATGTTTGGGCGTTCGTCGCACGACCCACCCTGCTGCCCGTGTGTTGCCTCGCTCCACCGGTAATGTTTGTTTCGTTGTCGGGTGAAGGCTCGTCCGCCCATCGTGTGGGTCGCCTGCCCGTCGTGCGGAGCACCTGATTCCTCAGGGCATAACATCCTCCCCCACCCTAAGACGTTGTCGTCCCGACAACATTCCGTCCGGCGGTCCTCCACCGAATTCTGCCAGCAACCAACATGTAGCCTCATATGCGATGATCTCCATTCGGCCACCAAACTGTAATTTGAGCAAGTGTGACACATTTCAATTATGTGCCCACACTTACATTTCTAATCCCCTGCCCAGGTTCATGGGAACCCCCAATTTTCTTCTGCACATGGGACCATCATACCTGCCCAATCACCTTGCGGGCTCACTGCCTTGAGCAGCCAACAATGAGCCCTGCCTCCCGTATCAACTAAGAAAGTTTTAAAGGAGGTGAGCCAGGCGGCTCTCCTTCGTCCATTAATTCGACCCATCTGTCTGGATCTTCACCCTCTATTTGTCGCCGGTGTGTCTCCCGATCTTCCTCCCAGATGCTCGGTTTTACACCCGTAATATTTCCTTTGTCATTGCCCTCCACCAGCTTTAGCCTTCTTGATAAATCTAAGATGCTGTCTGTAAGTGATTGAATGACCAATTCCTGTTCAGCAAGCTTTGCCTCCATGGTAGACAATCGCTTGTTAGTCTCTTCTTCGTCCTCCATCTGCATCCCTCCTATCTTATGATCCGTTTTTGCCACTCCCACGGTAGGAACACCTATGGGCACGTCCTCTCTCCCATCATAAATGAAGAGTTTCCTCAGATGAGGCACCATCATAGCTTCGAACTGCTTCATGAACTCCATCCCTAACACTACTTCGTAGTCATCAATTCGTACTATGGTGAAATCAACCTTCCCGGACCATTCACCAAGTACCGTGTCCACCCTTTCAGCTATGCCAAGGATCGTTGCCGGAGGAGAGTTTATGGTTTTCATTTGTGCCCCTGCCAGCACAACTTTCAACCCGAGTCTCCTTGCTGTCTCCTCGCCCATGAAGTTATGTGAAGCGCTGCTATCGACCATGGCCAGCACTTCGGCTCCTCCAATTTCCATCCGAACATACTCTAATCCATTCCTCCTCGGTTCTTCTTCCTTGTGGTCTTTATCTATTTCTGCCTTTGAAGTAGTGTTGGGTGTGGAGCCTGATTATCTTCTATATTCAAAAGTACCGCCACATTGGACCCCAGTTCAAAATGGGGGCGGCAACGCCGCCCGTAAAATATTCGCTGCAG
>APFE030667453.1:3125-18962 GCA_000404065.3 Pinus taeda | reverse complement strand
GACCCCATAAAGTGGGGTTACGGGTACCCCTCAAACCCCCTGTTAACTATGTGGAAAGAATATAACACAACTCAACAACTCTCTCTCCAGTGAATGTAGGTGATGCATGATCATCTGAAAAATGATTTCTCTTTTCTTGTACAATTTTCTTCTAGAATTCATCATAAGACAGATTGTATGAGTCCATTATCGTATCATCATTAAGATGAACTATGTTCCCTTCCTCTCTCGGGGCTAACTCTGCGCCTAGAGGTGGTGGAGACTGAATAATGACTTGTAGTGCACTAAGAATCAGATCAATATCTTCATCTTGCGGCTCTGGTCCCAACTTGATGTCTGCAACTTCAATCAAATATTCGATTGGTTGAGTAATCTTCGGGTCCTAAATCTATTCACTCTCTCCCTCTGCTGCTAGATGATTTTGTTCTTGCTCTTCAACTTGAATCAACACTGTTTCTTCTACCATTGCACCTTGGCTTTCTTCTTCTTCCTGCTTATGCTTCTCCTCCTGTTCTCTCCTTCTCTATTCCTGTTCTTCCCTCAATTCTTATGCACCCTTGGTTTTGATTCCTGTAATCTCTATTCTCTCTCTTTATCCACTCTTCTCTTTGCATCATCTGCTTCCTCTTTGCTTTTGCTGCTAAAGTTGTTTGCATAAGGATTGAATCCGCTTTCACTCTACAACATCATTTTGGCTCTTATTCTATCTTCAAGTTTTCTCTTTCCCTTATCTTGTAACAAATTGTTGCCTTCTGCTATTGCTGCTGGAATTGATGCCATGTTAGTGTTAAGTCCTTTTCTATAAATAGTTGAGTGTCCACATATATTAACAAGTAAATTGACGCTTGCTCAACTGCTTCCCTAGAGCTCCTTTCAATGGTCTCTTTTGAAGCAACTCTATTTTGCGCCATGGTAACAATGACTATTGGAGAGAGGTGCTTAATAAATGTGGTACTTGTGGGACAGGAAAGACACTCATGGCAAGCAAACATCAGTCTTTAGATAATCTAATTTCAAGGCGTGATCAAGCAGCAAACTACGCACTTGATGAGAGGGATTTCTCAATTTTCAATAATAGGAGGAAATGGCTACCTATGGGAACTGTGCAATGTGCATTCCCAACAGCTAAAGTTGAAACTTGTGGCTTGAGATTGTGCAATGCGTAGTTTAGCCTGGGCAGTGGTTTGGGAAAGACTGCGCAGTTTAGCCTGGGCAGTGGTTTGGGAAAGACTACGCATTGCACAGCCTCAGTGGCCAGGAAAGCAGGTTGAGCCCTGGAACTGCGCGGTGCGTAGTTGGGCCAGCCTGTACTGTGCACTACGTAGTTCCAGAGGCCAAGCTCTTGGCTTGAGCCTTTGGATTGTGTAGTACCGAGCTGGGAAAAGAGAAAATTGGTCATGGAAAGTGCTGATCTACCTAAGGGAAGTGTGGAAAATGAGAAAATCTGAGAGTTACTGTGAGTTTGAGTTTAGATCTAATTGAGTATGAATGAATCAAAATAGATCACTTTGTCATCACAAGGATAAAATCCCTCAACTAGAGTGGCATGTATCTCCACGAGACGTTATACTTTAGGAAATCTCACTCATATGGGCCCTCCTTTAGCATGGAAATATATCAAATTCTCACATGAAGTGGAATATAAGTATCCTCCAGCAAAATGTTAAACAAGGATATCAACATCAAAATCATCATATAAACAAATCAAAGAAATACATGGCATCATTGCATCATATACCTCCACTTCCGAGGATGGCATGAAAATGCACAGACCTGCTGAAGAAATGGACTGCACCGTTGAATTCGTGGCACGAAATTGTGTCAAACAACTGTAAAATCGACCCCTTTCTAACACTGTCAGATATTCCTTCTCACTGGTCAACTGAAATTCTACAGCTCAGATGACAAGTCTAACTTCGCCACTACACTCCTTGTGAAAAACTGAGTAAAATGAGTAAAGTCAGCTTGGTTCTGAAACTGTCAAAATTTACCCCTTACAGAATCTTTTAGATTCCTCATGATTCCACAAAGATTCCTCTTTGCAAGCTGACTGAAATTCCACTGCATAGATCAAGAAGTCGATCACTCCATTAGACTTCCGACGAAATTCTGGTTCATCTGAGTATAAAGTTGGCATGATTCTGTCATTGAGAAAATTTGGCCCCAAGGGATCTTTTCGATTCCTCATGATTCCAGAAAGATTCCCCTCTGCAAATTCATTGAAGATTTGCTGCTCAGATGAGGAAACAAATTACACCATTAGATTACTTGCGAAAAACAAAATAATTTGCGTATAAACTTGATATACTTCTGCCTCTGTAAAAAATTAGCCTCCAAGGGAATCTTTCAGATTCCTCATGATTCCCCTGTCCGCCTCTGTTTACATGCATCTTAAGGTTCCATGCGCCTTGTTTTATGTGCTCAACCTCCATCCTCTATTTCTGGGTGAATGAATAATTTGGGTTTAAATAACTCGTGGTAGGAGGATCTTCCAAGGTTTAGCGTGTTGGATTGTTTGGTCATTGTCAAAAATAGGGTGGCGTAGGCCCGGGTTCCAATCCCGTGGCCTCCCCGTATTGGTGTGGCAATTTTATTTTTGGTTATGGTGCATTTTTTAGTGGCGGTTAGTTAAAGTTGGAGGGTCGTAAAATAACGGGCTGACTGATTTGGTCTGGTGGGTTCGAATCCCACCGACCTTATTAATATGTATAGTGGTCGAGCTGTGGGCAGGGTCCTAGGTCAAAGTCACAGGCCCCATGCCACGTTTTGGTTTTTTAATATAAATATAACAATTGGGGTGTCAAGGTTGGTGGTCTGCCACCCTTATTTATTTATTTTTTTGATATTTTATAAATAAAATGGGCAAAAACACGTCGACAGATTTTAATGGTCACCGACAAAATTAAAGAGGAGATAAATTCACCCATTTTGGTTATCAAAATCTATCATCGATAAGTGCCAAATTCTTTCCTTGTTAGTAGCCGCCAAATTTAGCTGACCTCCAAACTTAGTTGGTGCTCTGCCAAATTTAGTAAGGGACCTTGTTTGACTAAAACTTTTACTGGCCATAACTTCCACATACGATGTTGGATTGAGGTTTTGTTTGCACTGTTGGAAGTATTGCAACAAGCTCTTCGATCTAACCCTAGTTTTGCTGCAATCCAATAATTTTGTTTTCTGAGCCTTTCCGGAGTCCTCTTTGATCACTGAGTGTTTCTGGAGCAACCAGGATCAAGAAGATAACCTTAGACCTCCACAAAGGAGCACTTGAGCAACAAGATACATGCAAAGGGTGCACCTTGGGGAAGTACAAAAAAGCCACATTCCATGATTGGGACAGCAAAGCACATGCAATCCTTGAAAGGATCCACTCTGATGTCTATGGACCTTTCTCGACAACCTCCACTACTAAGCACAAATATTATGTTATATTTGTAGACAATTTCCCACAGAAGTGTTAGATATTATTTATGCAGAAGAAGGACTAGAAATTCTCCAAGTTTGTAGAATTCAAAGCAGTGTTTGAGAAAGAAACCAACAAGAAGGTGAAGGCTATCAGGAGTGATAATGGAGGTGAGTGCGTGTGGAATGAGTTTAAATTTTTTTGTGCAAAAGAAGAAATTCAATGAGAGTTGACAACACCCCACAACCCACAACAAAATGAGGTGGCTGAGAGAAAGAACTGTAATATTCTGGGAGCAATGAGGGAATTGTTGCATGACCAAGGACTACCACTACATTTGTGGGAAGAGGAATGCAACACAATAATATACTTGTAGAACCAGAGTCCTCATAATATTCTAGGAATGATTACACTGAAGGAGGCTTTCTCGAGGAGAAAGCCGAATGTGTCTCACTTCAGGATTTTTGGAGCATCTATTTGCTGCCATGTCTCTAGAGATTTTAGGAATAAGTTTGAGCTAGCAATTGAGTTGGGGGTATTTGTGGGTTACACAGAAATTCCTCACAACTATCATGTGTACTTACCATCCCTCGGAATTACAGTTGTGCAAAGGGATGTAAAGTTTGATGAGGATAAAGCAATGTGGTGTTCTCCTGAGAGGGAGCTTCAAATTCCATCAATAGAGGAGCTTTTAGCTCTAAAGGAGGAACCTTGGGAAGATGTGGAGGAGCCATAAGTTGAGGAACATAGAGTGTAGACAACCACTCAAGAAGAACAATCTAGAGAAGGAATAAAATGAACCATAGAAGTTGGGAGGCTATTGCATGATGTTAGAGAGAATGTGGGAACACCCACTTCAGAACACAAACAAAGAAGGTCACTGAGCCATCCTCTTTTGAGAAAGTAGTAGAGAAACCTGTACGGGTTGATGCAGTGGTGGAGAATACGATTCCATTGTAAAGAACAATGTTTGGGAAATGGTCCCAAGACCAACAAATCAATCATTTGTGGGTTTGAGATGACTCTTCAAGGTAAAACATGTAGCAAATGGAAGAACAAAGAAGTATAAGGCTAGGTTTGTGGCCAACGAATTCTATCAGGTTGAGGGAATTGAACATGAGGAAACCTTTGCTTCTGTAGCAAGGTATTCATCCATTAGATCAATTCTTGCACTATCCATGCAAATGGGGTGGAAGATCCACCAAATGGATGTAAAAACAACATTCCTCAATGGAGTTATTGAGGAGGAGGTGTACATTGAGAAACCATAAGGTTTTGAGACCTTGGATCATGAGTCTCATGTGTGTAGACTCAAGCGAGTGTTGTACTGTCTCCAGCAAGCAACATGTGCTTGGTACACCAAAATCGAAAACTATCTCACTGGTTTGGGCTTCACCAAAAGTGAAGCGGATGCAAACCTTTATCATATCTTGGTAGAAGGTAAATTGCTAATTATTTTCTTATATGTTGATGATTTGATTTTAATGGGTGATGATAACTTGATCAAATATTGTAAGGAGGACCTAGCAAGAGAATTTGAAATGAAGGACATGGGACTCATGCACTACTTCCTCGGATTGGAAGTATGACAAGGAGATGGGGAACTGTTTGTCTCTCAAGGAAATTATGAAAATGAGACAATAAAGAAGTTCCACATGGAGAGTAGCACACCCACGAAGACAACTCTAGCAACCAATTGGAGGAAAGAGAATACTACTTCAGATGAAGTAGTGGAGGCTACCATTTATCGACAGCTAGTGGGTTCACTAATGTATATTTTGAACACCCAACTAAATATGTGCTATACAGTTAACCAACTTAGTCAAGTTATGGTTAGGCCAACCAAATTATTTTGGAAGGCAACTAAGCATGTTCTAAGGTATCTCAGAGGCACCACCCAGTTTGGACTATGGTACAAACAAACTGAGGGAGTGAAGCTATGTAGCTTCACAAATGTAGATTGGGTGAGGAGTTTATCAAACTGTAAGAGTACATTAGGAATTTTTTTAAGTGTTGGGTCACAATGGTTTCCTGGTACAACGAGAAGCAAAGATCAATGGCACTCAACTCAGCAGAAGCATAATACATGGTTTCCAGTCAAGCAACATGTGAGGTGATATGGATGAGTAAGATTATTGTGGGACTGTTTGGTCAGATGATGGATCCTATTGTGCTAATCATGGTTGCATCAAGCTCTCTAAAAATATAGTCTTTCACGATCGATCCAAGCATATAGATATCTGATATCACCATCTACGGGATTATGTGTAGAGGCAAATAATGTTGCTAGATTACATTCCAACAAAGGAATAAGATGCAAATATTTTAGCAAAGGCTTTGTCAAAGGGTAAATTCGAGTTCTATAAAGGCAGGATCAGGGTAGTTGATAATTCCTTCCATTTCTTCATGCCAATCTTCCTTCCATTTCTTCAGGGTAGTTGATAATTCCTTCTAGGAGCAGTATCTTCATGCCAATTCCCACCATTTCCTAGCTCAGAAGATGGGTGTTCTCAATACCCTTGCTACTTGGGTCCTAAGGATCTCGGATATAAAGAGTTTTGAGAAAGAAAAATCCCATCTCCTTGATGTCTTCGTTGAGAATGGTCATAGTAGATACATGGGTCAGAAGGCTTTCCTAAAAGCTGCCAAGAATTCTCTCGTTAAAAGGGAACCAAAGGAGCAAATTCCAGGGGTCCATCTTCCGTTTGTTCAAGCGACCACTAATAAGATTGCAAGGATTCTCAAGATGCATAGTGTCCTTGTAACCTTTAGGCCCCTTAACACCATTCGTATGTCCCTAAGATCAACAAAGGATCCTATCGATCCTAAAGATATGAAAGGGGTATATATTATCCCTTGTTCCTGTGGGACCCCCTATATTGGTGAGATAGGTCGCTCCATCAATCAAAGGATCAGTGAACACGCAGCTGACCTCAAGCATAGGAGATCAAAGTCTTCCACTTTAGCTGAGCATGTAGAAAACACCAATCATCATGTTTGTATTGAGGAAGCTAGTGTCATTGATAGAGTTTCGCAGTTCCATCATCGAAAATTCAGAGAAGCTCTTGAGATTGAAAAGAGACCGAGCAATCTCAATAGAGAGAATGGCTGGAAAATTAGTAGGTGTTGGGTCCGAGCTCACTCTTCCTAGTCGATTTCTTCTTGACCTTTTAGATTTTTAGAATTTATTCCTTATTTCTGTTTAGTTAAATTATTTAGAGTAAGTATCTATATCTATATATATATATATATATATATATATATATTTATAAGATATTCCATTTTAATTAATTAATTAATTAATTAACTTTTTATTTATTTATTATCTATATATATATATATTATATAATATATATATATATATAATATATATATATTTATTATTATTATTATTAATTATTTTAAGTATTAATATTTTATTTTATTTTTACTTTACTTTTTATTTTTTATTTTTATTTTTTTCAACTAACTAACCTCTCATTTAATTTTTTTTGTGTATAATATATATTATAACATATAATTTATATATATAGTTTAGTTAGTTAGTTATTTCTTTTTATATTTTAGTTATACAATCTATTCTAATATTTATAATTTCTATTTATCTATAAAATAGTTAATACTTTTAACTATTTATTAACTCATGCACCAATTTTATTAAAATTAATTTATACTTATAAATTATATTTAGGTAAAGGTAAGGTCCCTTATTTTTTCTGGTTTGTTTGACCCGGGTCCCTAGTCAAATTTAACCGTTACCCTGGTTAGCCATTGGAGGCTCTGCTCATACTATTTAACAGGAAAAGATGGATCTGATTTTTCAACTTGTCCGGACGATGAACCACACTCGTTGGTTCGAAACGCGTCGACAAATGATATATCTTGTGATTTACACCGAAAAATTTCTCTTAAACTTGTGATGGATCACAGAAGCCTCAATTCAACAATTGAATCCCTGCACGGAGAAGCGATTGCAACCAAGGTTCATCATTTTGAACAGGCACGCTTGAAGGTTTCAAGGTTGAAGTCAGATCTAGCTTTTCCGAAAAGATGCAGAGGTTCCTCCATCGTCACTGTCTTTGCTCGAATCAAACATCGCCTGCACTCTCCCCAGAACCATCATATTTTTCTTAAGGTGAGTTTGGCTTTAGTTAGAGTGGAAATCAACAGGGTCAGAAGATCCCTTAATCTGGTTTCTCGTTCTCTTTTGAGTTTGCATCTGGAGCTTGCGAACTTATTTTCGGCCTCCCTTTGGGCGAAATTAGATGCCTGTTCGGTTTTGAAGTCCATTCGATAGGAGGAAATTTGGAAGCAGAATCAGATGTCTAAGTTTTAGAGATTAGCTGGAAATTCTTCATTTTCTGATAGAGCCGCGAGTGGGGTTTCTCAGAGCCGTATCTGTTCTGGTCAAATTTCTGTGATCAGGGAATGGTTATCTGATAGCTCAGAAGGTGGGCTCGCTGCCCTCGCGCCCTGCAGTTTAGAGCATGTTTCCTCCAGACCAGATCCAGCGTTGAACAATGATAGGTCTTTTCTCTACTCCGAAGGTAATCTTTCACCTGTTCCGCAGTCCAATCCGGAGAGCAATGAACGATCTTCTCTCTGCGCAGAAGGTGATCTCATTCCCTGCAATTTGGAATATGTCGACGTTAGTCCTGTTCGTACCCTCGCAAAGAGAAGAGGCATTACTGCGTCTCCTCCTGTTAGCAAATTTGCTGATCGTGTGGTCGTTTCCACGTCTCCTCCTGTTAGCAAATTTGCAGATCACGTAGCTATCCCCATGTGTGTCACCTAATTGACAAGAACTTGGCCGAGGGCAGGTCTGTCTCTGGGCAGAAAGTCGATGTTCCGGGGTTGCGTTCCAGTCCGGCGGTGAGTAGTTCTCCATTAACGCTGTCGGGGATATCGCGTGAAGAGAGCTTCTCGTCCTCATTCCGTGGTCGCAGCGCGAAGTCGTCCGTCCCTCTTCTTAACTCGTTCAATGACATTCAACCTCATAATAATCTTATATATAAGAATAATAAGAATAATAATAATAATTTTATTAATAATTTTAACAACAACAATACTAATTTATTTAACAATAATAATAATAATATTATTATTACTACTAATAATAATAATTTATCTAACACCTGTAATAGTAATAATGGTATTATTAATAATATTAGTAATAATAATTATGATTGTAATAATATTCTTAAATAATAATAATAATATTGCAATAATTTAGTTAAACATATAAACGATAATTAATAATATTATTATTAATAATAATTTATTTAATAATAATAATAATAATTCATTTAACGGCTATATTAGTAATAGTAGTATTATTGATACTATTAGTAATAATAATTATGATTGTAATAATATTCCTAGTAATAATAATAATAGTGGTAATAGTAATAGTAGTATTTTCGGGATTAGTATTAAGGATAATGATAGTATTAAGGGTACTTTATTTAATAAGGCAAATAACTATAACATGGTAGGTAATAAGATATTAAATATTAATAACAATAGTTTAAATCCTAGTTCTAGTAAATTTCCCCCTCCTTCTCTTGGTAATAATAAGGTTATTAACCTTTCTAGCTTCTTTTCCCCCCCTTCAGTTTTTAAAGTTTTGGGTAAAGGATTAAATTTCGCCTTAGCCCCTAAGAAGATTCCTGTTGATGATATCATTTGTGACATTGAGTTTGGATCAGAGGTTTACCTGATAAGATCAAAGACAATATCAGGCAAGATTGTGCGGTTGTCTTGATAAAGGCTAAGCCCCCTAAGAGCAGCCTTAGCAAGGAGGAATTAGTAGCCCTCAGATCCTTAAACAAGAACAAAGATATCATTGTTCTTAAGGCAGACAAGGGTGGGGCTTCCGTTATTCTTAACAGGGTTGATTACCACAATAAGATGTTGGATCATCTTCATAATAGTGGTAGCTATAAAAAGCTCCCCAAAAACCCGTTGAAAAAGGTTGCTAGGAATGTGGCTCTTACCATTAAATCCATTAACTCAGTGAATTCCTTACACCATAAACTCATTGAGAGCAACCCTATCACTCCTAGGATCTATGGTCTCCCAAAAATTCACAAGGAAGGAGTTCCATTGAGGCCCATTGTCAACACCATTAGAGGTCCTACGTACCTTCTTGCTAAGTTCCTTGCGTTAAGGCTTAAGCCCCTTGTTGGTCGTATGGAGTCCTTCGTAAAAGACTCTGCTTCCTTTATTGATGAACTCAAGGACATTAAGCTTGACCTTGGGGACATCCTTGTTAGTTTTGATGTGGTTTCCCTGTTCACCTGCATCCCTATTAATGAGGCCTTGGAGGTTATTAACTGCCTATCAGATCCTGACACTGCTCGGTTAGTCGAGATCTGCCTCACTTCCACCTTTTTCTGTTTTGAGAGAGAGTTCTTTGAGCAAACCTATGGAGTTGCCATGGCTCACCCCTATCCCTTGTCGTTGCGAATCTTTTTATGGAAGATTTTGAGTCCAAGGCTCTAAACTCTTCCCGTCTCCTTCCTAAGATGTGGAAAAGGTATGTGGATGACACCAATGTTATCTGGTCTCACGGCCAAGAGGAATTAGATCTCTTCTTCGATCATCTCAACAATCAATCCTTGGCCATTAAGTTCACTAAAGAGTAGGAAGTTGATGGTTGCCTCCATTTCCTGGATATTCTTATTTCTAAGAATAGTGATGGTTCCCTCTCCCACCAAGTTTTTTGAAAGAAAATGCATATAGAGCAGTATCTTCATGCCAATTCCCACCATTTCCCAGCTCAAAAGATGGGTGTTCTCAATACCCTTACTACTCGGGCCCTAAGGATCTCAGATAGAAAGAGTTTTGAGAAAGAAAAATCCCATCTCCTTGATGTCTTCATTGAGAATGGTTATAGTAGATACATGGGTCAGAAGGCTTTCCTAAAAGCTGCCAAGAATTCTCTTGTTAAAAGGGAACCAAAGGAGCGAATTCCAGGTGTCCATCTTCCGTTTGTTCAAGGGACCACTGATAAGATTGCAAGGATTCTCAAGATGCATAGTGTGCCTGTAACCTTTAGGCCCCTTAACACCATTTGTATGTCCCTCAGATCAACAAAGGATCCTATTGACCCTAAAGATATGAAAGGGGTATATATTATCCCTTGTTCCTGTGGGACCTCCTATATTGGTGAGAGAGGTCGCTCCATCAATCAAAGGATCAGTGGACACGCAGCTGACCTCAAGCATAGGAGATCAAAGTCTTCTGCTTTAGTGGAGCATGCAGAAAAAACCAATCATCATGTTTGTATTGAGGAGGCTAGTGTCATTGCTAGAGTTTCGCAGTTCCATCATCGAAAATTCAGAGAAGCTCTTGAGATTGAAAAGAGACCGAGCAATCTCAATAGAGAGGATGGCTGGAAAATTTGTAGGTGTTGGGTCCCAACGCTCTCTTCCTAGTCGCTTTCTTCCTGATCTTTTAGATTTTTAGAATTTATTCCTTATTTCTGTTTAGTTAAATTATATATATATATTATAATATATATATATATTATATATATATATATATATATATAATATATATATAGTTTTTTCCATTTTAATTAATTAATTAATATTAATTAATATTAAATATTATTATTTTAATTAATTAAATTTTATTATTATTATATATATATATATATATATATATATATATATGATATTATTTTTTTATTTTTTTTAGATATTAATATTTTTATTTTTTTTCAACTAACTTAACCTCTCATTATAATATATATTATATATAAAATTTATAATTTGTAGTTTTAGTTAGTTAGTTATTCCTTTTTATATTTTTAGTTATACGATCTATTCAATATTATAATTTCTATTTATCTATAAAATAGTTAATACTTTTAACTATTTATTAACTCATGCACCAATTTTATTAAAATTAATTTATACTTATAAATTATATTTAGGTAAAGGTAAGGTCCTTTATTTTTTCTGGTTTGTTTGACTTGGGTCCCTAGTCAAATTTAACCATTACCCTGGTTAGCTGTTGGAGGTTCTGCTCATACTATTTCATAGGCAAAGATGGATTTGATTTTTCAACTTGTCGTGACAATGAACCACACTCGTTGGTTCGAAACGCGTCGACAAATAATATATCTTGTGATTTACATCGAAAAATTTCTCTTAAACTTGTTATGGATCACAGAAGCCTCAATTCAACAATTCCTTTCTTGTTGAGAGGGATTGCTGAAAATGCAACAAGAATAATTTCAGTTTGATTTGCCTTTGTCAAACTAGAGAAAATTCAAATTTCCATTTCAACAGACAACTTGGATGAGTTAATTTGAGTGACATGGCTTGTGTCACCCTGTTAACTTAGTTAATTTGAGTTAGAAGATTTGAGTTTAGTTATGCATGAGTGATTGCTAATTTGTAGCAATCTAATTTAGTTAAACTGAGTTATTGTCAGTTAAACTAGTTTTAACTGTTGGAAGAACTAGTGGAAGGTCAAGTTGTGCAGTATGACTTCAGTCATACTAAGTGATCATCTAGTTAACTAATCAATCAACCCAAAATAATTGTTGCATATAGAGAATTCGAGTTACCTAGTTGAGATGGAGATTCCAAGGCTATCAGTTGTAGACTATTTCAATGTGTACAGGCGGTGCATGCAGTCAGAGGATCAACCTAAAGGAATTGTGCAATTCAATTGAGGGAAATTCCTAATTAATAGGGACCTAATTCCTCAAGGAACAACATAAGGAAATATAAGCTTGGAGGGCTTGAAAATTGGTTAAGTGTTGGCCAGAGTCAACCAGTCAGGCAGAGGGATAAACTACACACTTGTAGGTTGTGCTTAGGCTTGAGCAAGCATATGCATTCATCTCTATTCTTTGATTAATGCAATATAGATAGGAAGGGGTTTTGAGTAGTTGCTTTCCCCTAGATAAATCTTTGTGTATGTGTGTTATTTATTGATGCATGGTTATAATTTGTGTTCTAGATTGTGGATTGAATTCCATAGAGTAGTAGAATAGATTTGAGTCTTATGATTTAGTAAATTTCATGAGCAGTTTCAGATCTCACATAATTTCTACAATTTTCTTAGACATTGGCTGGAGTGGGTGGGTCTTAATTCAGACACGACGATATATTTTTTGAGTAGAGAGATGAATTTAATGATGTTGTTTTGCAATTCCCATCATTAGTCCTTTCCCCACATTCCTGAAGATTTTTTCTTAAATATGGATTATTCGCATCGGTTTGGCTCGTGGCTCAGTAACGTGACCTATTTAATAGCCTTTCGAGTCTACACATGCATCTATGAAGGTACATTCCTTCCAGGACATTGGTTCAAAGTTGGTGAGTTTTCTAGTGGTTTACAGTGGGTGTCCTTGGACATGGTGGAGCCCCAAAAGATTCTGAAATTTGGAAATGATGAAAAAATGCTTGACAAAATCCTAGACTCTGCTAAATCCTTGATAGACGCCAAATAGAGGCATGACGATATGGTCAAAAGGCAATGTCATTCATTCTAGCTTCTTATGGAAGTGAAGCTTTTGCGATACCTTAATGACATGGATAATTCTATGAATGGCTTATGGAGGAGGATTTTTTTCTTAACGCTCGAGTTACAACTATGGAAAATATTATCCTTGGTAGTTCACAGCTTGGTTTGGGTGTATTGGCCTTGGGGTTGCTTCTGAGAAGAAGAATATTCATTTCCCTTGCAGAGATGATTTTTCTGGAAATGGATACGACTGATGGTTGAAGTTTCAGAGGTCTTTTTTGGTTCTCTTTCTTAAAACATTTTTGTATTGCCGTGCAAGTTTTGCCTAATCCTTAAGGCTTTTTATCATGTTTTCAATTATAATGTGTTTAGTGCATATAAGAATTGAAATGTCTTCATTGTTTTTTTGAATAAATGAAGAGCTAAAAATATTTATGGCCAGATTTTAATGAGCTATTATAAAATTTTGATCCAAAATCCAATTTTTATTAATACAAAACCCTTAATAAATCTTTTTTTTATAAAATAATAATTTTTTCCAAAAATTTAATTTAAAACTTAATACCTATTAATAATTAATTATACAAATTTATTATTGTAAATATTTATTGTAATTCACAAATTAATTAATACAAAAAATTATTGTACACCTTGAACCCAATAACTAAAATATTCTCAAATTAATATAACCTAAATTAAATAACTACTCATTCAATATTAATGGTACTAATTATTATTTCATAGTTAATATTCATAATACCTTATTAATTAATTTTTTTTTTTTTCAAATAATAACCAAGAATAAAATCTTTAAATTTAACGTGACTTAAAAATCAATTCATCTATACTATATATATAATTTGCACTAAATTAATCACCGACATGTCAAATCCATATTTTTTATTTAAAACAACGACTATAAAAATATTTTTAGGCCATTTACATTGGAAATCACTTATTTAATTAGTCTATGGTAGGTATTGTAATTATCATACCATGAAAAAGGTAAAATCTATATTTTATTTTATTTGGCATATTAAACTATCAGCCATTTGACTTCCATTATGATAATATATTTAAACCAGATAGGAATCATTTGACAAACGAAAGGGCCCAAGGTCTATGGTGGGCATTTTCTCTGTTGAATTTAGCACCAAGACGTTTTATTTGGCATATTTAAATTATGGTGGGCATTTCTCTATTAAATTTAGTACCAAGACAGTTTATTTGGCATATTTAATTATATTCATTAGGTTTTTTATGATAATATTTTCTTTTTCAGTGTGAAAAAAGCTTGATTATATGATAATATCTTTATTTTCGCTGAGAAACATTTGACGAACAAAAGGGCGATATATATAAAAGTAACAATGAGCAACAATTTGCAAGTAAATAAAAATAAAAATATATAAAGATGTAGATACATTAACTATTAATATGATAAGTAATAATGAGTACCAATGTGCAAGTAAATAAAAGTGATATAATTACATTAACTAATAATTTTAAATTTATAAAGTTTTGAGAGGGTCAAATCTCTTGAAATTGTAAATTTTTATTAAAAAATTGTATAAAGAATTTGATTATTTGAAAAATTTAAAAATTTATAATTAAGATGAGTTTATGCTAATTGAATTTTAAATAACCTATGCTTTTATACATACAACTTCCAATTAATTGGGGATAATTGCCAGAGGGGTATGTATTTCATTATTATAAATTTCAATACAAAATTAATTAGTTAGATTTCAGTTTTAGTCATCTTAACTTGTCATACTAATTTATATGATGTAGTTTTTTATTATTATTCAAATTAGCTACAATTGTTTAACATATCATTAATGCAATGATGTAATTATTTAGTTCTATAGCACTATCAAGTTTTCTAATATTTCATATGAAATGTTTATTCACTTTTTAACTCTTCACTATCTGTTTTGTACTTTTTCTTTTTCTTTTCATCATTACTAATTTGTTGATCATTTAAATGGACATGTCTTTTCCTTGTCATAGTATTTGTGTTTTCAATTATTATCATTATTTTTTATTCAAAACTCATGATGATCATGATATTCAACAAATGACTCATGAAGAACACCGTGTTATTATATGGGATTTGAACCTAAGTGGAGATGGTAACAATTTCTTTCGAACTAATTGGACTAAGCCAATTTGACAATTGTGCTTTCAATTTTATAGTATCGTTCAAGCGAAGAACTTTAGATGCTTGTATTGTAGGTGGTTAGAATGAATGAGGAAAATGAAGTAGGTTATAGTCGATATACAAATCTTACATGTCCCACTGAAAAGCCTATGTGACCTCATAAAGCAATTCTTTAACTCAAAGGAGGAATGTTATTATTGCAAATCTATTAAATCTAAAAAATGGCCAATAGTCAATGAGATATATTCTATAATGAGTTCAATTATTTATGAGGATTATTTTGTAGGCCAGACAATTCATGATCTAGTGAATGGTTCATTTGATGTTAGAGTAAGTGATAACAATAGTCCTATAAGGTTTTATATTTAATGAAGGATTATCCCCACTTGTTCCTAATGCAAATTCCCTAATGCAAATTCCATTGCACCCGATATCAAAGGTAATAAGAAAATTGATACCATACTTTTTCTCTCCATACATACTCAATATAAACAAAGGGCTACAATTGTGACCATGCAAGCAACTCCAAATTTTTTATTCTCAAGTTAATGTTTAATCTAAATACTCAAACAACCACATTATTTTTTTTTATATAAGATGATCCTCCCATTCATCCATAATATTTCATTTAACCCATCCTTATTGAATTTGTTTCTTCTCCCACAAGTTCAACAAAGATGTTGACCTTCAACAATGTGATTTCTCCAAAATGTGCTCATGTGAAATTTTAATATATTATACTAATTAAAAAATATTACGATTATAAAATAAAAAAAAATAATTT
>APFE030667452.1:0-63667 GCA_000404065.3 Pinus taeda | reverse complement strand
ATATATATATATATTTGACCATGTATGCAAGCCGACATGAACCAGTAAACCATTGTGTCCTTTCATTGAGTCAACGTGTCATCTATATATACTTTGAAGCCGACTTGACTATCTTTCTCATTGTTTTCATAGGCAGACTTCTTCTTTGGAGGATGGTGCTTGTATTCGAGGACTACTTGACACTACGTTAACCCATGTACATTACATTAATGCTCAAGAAGAGCTATTTAACATGATTTTGACTCTTTGATTTTCCTAGACCTATGGAAAGAGCAAGAAATTCATTCATATAATTTACAAAAATAATACTTCTTTTTCTTGACAAGTACAAAGATCAAAATTACATTGACAAATACTGAACCTAGTTACACTTTTCTTCAACACTCCCTCTTAACAAGGGAGGTATTTACAATGGTACTTGGCTATTATCAATCTGAATAATTTCTCATAAGAAGAATCCAATTGGTAATCCCATATGTATAGCATCATATCATCCAACATTACCACAATGCAAGGCCTTGATTAACTGCTCCATCTCTCCATGAGACCATGAGCTACAATGTTGGCGAGACCAATGATTTATAGACACATTCATCATTGTCTCTCAAGGCACATACCCACCTGGGTGTTCACTGAGTATGACCTTCTAGGACTATTATTATCTTGGGTTTCCAACCCTGAAAGAATATCGGTCCTCTTGCCTACTCTTATCTTGGATGCCCTACACATCCTCAAAGAGTATCGGAGGCCAGATGATTACCCAACCCTCCATTATTTCTTCTTAGGTGAAGACAAGAATGTCGTGTCTATTATGTGTCTACATTTCCATTCATGACCTTCACCTAGACTTACGGTTGTTAGTCCTAGTCTAATGCATGACACACAAAATAGAAAAATGCAACCATCACTCCTTTGTAATCAAGGGTGACCTAATTCAAGCTCCCTCTTAATCAAGGACCTGTCAAAGCTTCCTCTTAGCTGGGGAGTCTTCGATACATCAAAAACTTCTTCTTCGTGGGTCCTTCAGTTGCTTGATCAACTTCTCTCCTTGATGTCATGAAAGTTAGTTGAGCTTCTTTCTTGTAGGTCAACAATAATTTATCACTTTCCTCCTTAGTTCATCATGTCATTCCTTTCTTCATGGAAAGTGGCCTTCTTCATATCTGGAACCTTCGTCATATGATTGATTCTTTCTCATCATGCTTCTTCCATTCATCACATGAATGCCAGGTGTACTTGTACGTAGTCCTGCATGAACTTATCCAAATATTATTCAAGAAATCAAGTATATGATTAAATAAAATCGTAGCTTGCTAGGTGGCTCTTCACCATGACATATTTCTATAAGTATTAGCATCCTGCACACATATTGATATATCTCCCAAAGATATCCATTGTCAAGGGTCTTCATCTTTTTTCGACTTTCACCAGAGTCTTCATATATTTCCGAGAGATTTCCTATTCAAGTATTCTTGGTCTTCCGGATGTTGATTGCCTTCATCATGGTTGCATATTTCACGGTCTCTTCCTTCCTCACACATTCCATTACCAACAACTTTTAATCAGATTTTCTTCATTGTAGTCAATCACCTCATACTTCATATGAGGACATATTGTGTTGATTTCATCTAGTGTGACTTATGCCTTTCTGCATCCTTTTAGAGGAGGATATAATTTTCCCTCAATCAAGATTCTTAAGATATAAGTGATGATCTATATTACCTACAACCATATGAAATGGCATTATAAAAATTAAATATAAGCATAAATACCTCATTTTATTTTTAGGTCATCTAGGCTTCTTCCAGCAGCTTCCCTGATTGAAGTGTCTTCAATCCCTTGATTTGCTTGATGTCTTATGAAACCATACCATCATCTTGTAAATTCCATAAGTTGGAGTTCCTGATGAAACACTTGCTTCCTCTCTTGGTTAATGAATCCTTTGACTATGATTCTATTAGAGAATTTTTGAGGATCTTGTATATCCTCATATGGTAGATGTTTCCCTTTTGACTTGATGTATAATGAGACATGTCCTGGATGACTTCTTCCTTTGCTTCAATGTCCAATGAGGTTCCCAAGAGTTATGTCCTTCATGTTCGACTGTCATGGATTTTGTTTTCCATGATTCCCACGGTGATGCCACGAGCTCTTTCTGCTAATGCTTTCATGAAGCCACGACACATCTTAATATCATGGCTATATATAAAGATTGAGGATCTTATGATAGGACCCCTTTTGTGAGGGAGGCCATCTAATCATAATGGAGATGTATTTCTCCCTCTTTCCTTGGACCTTTTCTTCAGCTTCCTCCATCTTTATGGTGATATGAACTTCTTTCCATATTATTTTCATAGCATTGAACCTTATACTATTATGTTTTGTTTGAGGACCAAACTTTCCTTTCCTTTCTGCACATGATTGAGTTTTTTAACCTTTAATACTTTTGTCTACAACTTGTCTTTCTCTATCTAGCATTAAGACCACAAATTGCCGGATGAGGTAACCTTCTTGTTCATTGACATTTGTTACCTTTCTTTTCTTCGATGACTACTTTTTATATATTTTCCTGATCCATAAACATCAAGAGATCACCAAGTACAAGTAAATCACCCAGTCAACTGCATTAACCAGATCAATAGTAATAGTAAACTAAACCCAAAACACCTTATCAACAAAAAAATTCAGCCAACAAAAGGTCTTAAGACAGATACGCAGTTTTTCTTTCTATGGTCTGCGTGCGTACGCACTTCTCCTTCTGCTTCCCTGCGTATACCCGCAGAGTCCCTTCTGCCACACCGCGTACCCTCGCACTGTTTCTTCAATCACACTGCGTACTGTTACTGCAGACACGCACCCACATATACTATCGTGCTGCGTACTGCTACTGTAGCCACGCACCCACAGATGCTATCGCGCCGCGTACCTACGCACCTGCGGCTTCTGAAGCGCCGCGTACTTTCCTTGTGCCTTGCACCTGAACCTTTTTCACGTTGCTTAATGCACTGTGCTTTCTTGCTTTGTGTAGCCACACTCTTCTCCTTGTTCTTGTTTGTGTACCGATGTATTTGTGCTTCTTCTTTGATGATATTATTTCACCTGCGTACGCCTTTCCTCAATAGAGAGGTGCTCCTTTTCATATGCTGATTTGTTGCTTCATGAGATGATCTTCTTTTATCGTTTGGATCAGTTTTGTTGCTAGTGTTTGAACTTTCTCCCACTATTGTGATCTTCGTTTTGAATTGCTTCGAGCTACATTGATTTGTGTCCTGCTTTATTAGTGCCTTGCTGGGCTTTTGATTATTACTATAGATACAATAGCTGTTTCTCTTTGATCTGGGGCTTAATAATATTAGTTTTATTATGCAATGTAGGTCGATGTCCTTCATCTTGTTTGGCTTTCTAGATACTTGATCTTTGAATGTCTCTTTTTGGCTCTTCCTTTGAGTGTGTGCATGGGTCTGCACCTTGTGAACGGGTCATCTGTTGTTATGAGATTCTTGTATGTGATACTTGTTTGTCGGCATTTTATCTTTAGCTGTTAGCCACTATTTTGTTGATTTTTAGTGTGTGTATTTCTTACTTGATGAGTTGCTATCAGTACAAGACCTGTATCATAAGCTATGGCATTTTCCTAGGCCATACCTCTCCTCTTGCGAGGAAAACCCACACAAAATTTTTCTTATAGAGATTCCTATTGATGAACACCAAGACCACAACCCTTGACTTACTATGTCACTCCAAGACCAAGACACCAATCCTCTGATTTTTCACTATAGAGATCATCGCTACTGCTATACCACTGTTCCTTCAATGAAATCTTCATAATGTCAACTAGTTCGCTGTTGCCACTCCATTGCCGAGATTCTCCTTATCTTCTTCAGTATCATGAAAATCATAATTGTCACTATGCAGAATTGTAACCAGCTACGTCGAGATTGTGATTGAGATGTTGCGTCCAACATATCACATAGCTATGCCAAGACGGTGATTGAGATGTCATGTGACTGCGTTCAATATTTCGCAAGACTGAGTTTTGTATGCCAAGAATATATCTCACACTACTGCATTTGTATTCATAAGACCCGTTTTGTATGTTATACAACTACCCTGAGACTATATCATGTGATCCTTCTTCGTCACAGGTGTGTCAAAAATATGATACTAAGATTGTTACCATCGAGACAAAGCATCCACTGAAACAGAGCATCCACCGAGATAGTGATAACATTGAGACAGGAGTGCCGAGGTAGTGTTTGTGTGGAGATCGTATAAGAATGTCGAGACAGAGTGTCCTCCTCTGTCATCGAAACAAAGTACCCATTGAGATCATATACCGAGATTCTATCACTATTTTGTATCATCGAGATCATATATTGAGTATGTCACTATTTTGTATCATCGAGATACTATATCGAGTATGTCACTGTTTTGTATCACTGAGATATTATCCCTTCGTGTATCATAGAAAGTTTCAGAGTGATCCAAGGTTCTATGTCTTATTTGATCACTCTTGCCATATATATATATAGTTATTTGACCATGTATAAAAGCTGACATGAGTCAGTGAACCGTTGCGTCCTTTTGTTGAGCCAACATATCATCTATATATACTTTGAAGCTGACTTGACTGTCTTTCTCATCGTTTTCGCAAGAAGACTTCTTATTTGGAGGATGGTGCTTGTCTTGGAGGACTACTTGACACTAGGTTGACCCATGTACATTACATAAATTCTCAAAAAGAACTCTTTAACATGATTTTAACTCTTTGACTTTCCTAGACCTATGGAATGAGAAAGAAACCCATTCATATAATTTACAAAAATAATATTTCTTTTTCTTGATAAGTACAAAGATCAAAATTACATTGACAAATACCGAACCTAGTTACACTTTTCTTCAACATGATCCATGTGACATTTAATAATGTTGGAATGAATGATGATGACAACTAGTATGATGACCGTGCTTTTGATTTTCCTGTACTTGAGAGGGAAACTAAACCTCTTTATCAAGGCTCAAAAACATCTCTTCTCTCTGTTGTATTATTGTTGGCAAACTTAAAGGTAGTGAATGGTTTGTCAAACACATGTGTGACACAACTCCTAATGTATGTAATATATTTTGTGACATTTAGTACTATATATATACATGATAAAGCAATTATGTTTTCCATTGTTTTTAATGCTAGTACATTGGTTTGCATCATTTCATTAATTTGTAACATTTAGATGCAATATGTACGATTAACATTGTTTAGTACATTAACCACTACTATTTTTTTTGTAGATTATTAGGTGAATTTATGTTACCATAGTCAAATGTTTTACCTCATACGTACTTAGATTTACATGGCATTATGAAATATATTGGAATGGAGTATGAAGTTATTCATGCATGCCCTAATGATGATATTTTCTATTATAAAGAACATGTGTTGAAAGACAAATTCCCAAAATGTGATGAGAGGAGATATTGAATTGATAAAGTAACAAAAAAGGTGCCTCGCACGATTCTTCGTTATATTCCTATAATTCCATGTTTGCAACAATTGTTTAGGTGCAAAAGCGTCCAAGACTTATGGATTACCATGCAACAAATAGAAGTGAAGACGATGTTCTTCAAATGCCTGTAGATGGATACGCATTTAGGAATATAGAGGAAAAGTGGCCAGAGTGTAAATGAGAACCTCATAATCTTAGGCTTTCATTTGGAGAGCCCATATCTACTTACTTGGTGTGGCTTGTTTTTGTTACACATTCCTCCATGGAAGTCAATAAAGAGGGAGCACATAATGTTGACAATGATTGTTCCAGGTATTTATAATTTTTTTAGAATAATTTGTTTTAGCACAACAAAATCTCATTTGTCTTGTTTGTTTCATAGTTATGTCTTATATTTTTTTGTTAATTTACTCATATATATTCAATTATGTCTAATTATAATTTTGTTTCATATATATTTTTTATTTACTCATATATGTAGCAATTATGTATTGTATGTTCAATAAATTAGGTAAGTACCAGGTCAAAGATATGAATGTATATATCGAGCCTCTTATCAATGAGTTAGTGGAGTTATGGAACAATGTCACTATGTATGATATCTCTAGACCAGTAGTTGTACTATGTATGATATCTCTGGACAACAATGTCAACAAGTTCTATATGATCTTAGCAAATACATGAGGTCAGTGGATATTTGTGTGAAAAGTGTAATTTTTTCAATAAGTTGTTGTGTTGCATATTTTTGGCTGCATGTGTTTTCCTTGTCATCATGTACTATATTATACTTTTTTTGTTGAAACCTGTGATTTTCTTGCTTCATATGTAGATGGTTGTCATCTAAATAAGTTGATAAAGAAGATATAAAGTATTGGAGAAAACAAATTCCTTGTCTAATTTGTGAAATGCAAAAGTATCTACCTCTGACATTTTTCAATGCAGAAGAACACTACCTCATACACCAAGTCGAGGAGATTGAAAAGTGTGGACTTGTACACACAAGATCAATGTGGATGGTTGAGAGGCACTTGAAATCACTGAAGGATTTGGTCAGACAAAGAGCATGTTCTGAGGGTTCTATGGTAGAGGGATCTATGGTGTATCAAACCATGGTTTATATTCGCCAATATATTGATGAAATAGGAAAAGTATTAATGTATTGGATCACATTTGGGATGTCAACTACATGGATGAATTTCCTCAGGGAAGGCGATCATGGCCGACCCCTCCACCCCCCAGACAACGAAATCTCCAGACTCAGCACAAGCCAAGTGGGCTGCCATGTGGGAGGGTGTCCCTGAGGGTCAGGGATGGTGCACCATTGTGGAGGAGAAACCTCCTGAGGACGAGTAACCTTCCAGCGCGTGCTCCAGCTGCTGCCAACCTCACTCAGCTCAGGTCCAAAACTCTGTTTGATGCGGGTTATATGGTTCGGGTTAAATTCGGTCTGTTCTCTTGTTGTTTTTGATAAATGTCCAGTCCTTTTTGGTCATGTTTAGCTTCAGTGTGTCGGACAACACATTTGACTCCTTTTTTTTATATGTATATCGTACTTATTTAATTTTTAGTCTTCATACATAATCCATTATTATGAAGGTATAACACGGTAACTAGTTATATATATGTGAATTGTTTTATTTTAATACAATCAGTCGAGAGTGGGAGGCAATGCATTTATACATTGTGAATAATAATTATTGGATGAAGGTATGGATTAAATGATGGAAACAAGCTAATAATGGCAGGTTATCATGGTATGGGGTGTCTACATTGGTCAAAGAAGCTCAAGGTAGTGGAGATACCAATCTTACACAGAGGGAAATTGATTTAGCACATGGTTTGAAAGATTATCATGTAAGCATATTCACCCACACTAAGTTTTTTTACAATAATAATGATGCATATGGCATTTTTTTCTTAACTTTCAAATTTTGCAAGTATAAGTATGCATGATTATCAATTGATAATGCAATTTTTTATGTGTTTGACGTATAACATGTGAAACTACACAACAAAATGTGGTGTAATGGCCACAAATTTAGCGTCAAAAGGTTGGATGAAAAGATGAAAACTTATGATAGTGGGATAACTACAATATTTCAAGTTATAAATGTTTCCTCTAGAGGTGGTAGACATCCATAACTCTCTGACAATCGATACTATGGGTATTTGCTTGATATACTTTAGTGTGACTTTGAATCCTTCAAAATAGTTGTGTTTGATGTCAAATGGTTTAGGTTATGAATCCATGAACATGACCCTGGTAGAATTGTTATTGAGCATGCTAACGAGTTTACCATGGTTGATACAAGCAATCTTGAGCTAGAATTAGAGCGATATGTTCTTCCAAGCCAATGTGAACATGTATTTTACGTAGATGTTCTAGGTCAAGTGGGTTGGTCATATTTTGTTAAATATGATCCTAGAGGAAGGATTGTAAAGTATAATGTAGCGGAAGAAGATGAAATTGAAGAAGAAAATGATGTAGAGGAGCAGGGGGTTCATGTAGTGTTAGAAGACGTCGAAGAAGTTAATGGAATATATGTTAATTGAGACAATGTTAATTTGGATGAACTAGATGATATTGAAATTATTTCTGACGAAGAACTTGAAGAAGTTGAAACTCCTGTAGAAGAGCATGTTCCAGATGATGATATAGACGATGATGATGATGCTAATATGGTGAGTCCTTTGTACCTAAATTTTGACTTGGATGATACAAATGATGAGATGGATGAGGAAGAATATTAATGATATCAACATGTTGAAAAGTACAAGGTATGTATTTATATGTTTTCAGTTGGTTTGTTCTCTTTCATAAACCTTAATTTTTTTTATTTTCCTAGTTTTAATGTTTGAATGTTACTATGTTTCTTTCAAATATATTATAGTAGATAGATTGGGTATGGGGAAATGAGAGTGATGTGTGGAGGGGAAGGGGCGGGAGAGGCAGTGGGTAAACTACGCAACATGACGACCAACAAGACATGCAAAGTATGTGTTGAAGCCTTGGAATTCCGTTGCAACAACATGGGGGATAAGCACCCGATCTAGACCATGGAAGCAACTCCTTTTACATTTGATATGGTGGCTCAAACTGGGGATAATGGGACTAATTTCTGAGCAAGAATTGATAGGATTATTATTGTGGTTTGAAATAAGGTATATTGGGAAATGAATTAACTAAAATGATCTAATTAAACAACAAACACATGCAAATATATATTCTAACATTTATCTTAATATATACCCAAGGACTAACTTAAATAATGCGATTTACAAAGATATCTTAGAGCAACAGGTAATAAAGATCATTCAATTGCTATAAGAGATGAAATCATCACTGATAAATAAATAGTTAGGCAAAATAATTGTGAAAACTATATCGCATATGTCAATTTCTCATGTACTTAATAAGGAATTACAACTAAAACATTTTAGAAAAGTGCTATAATGTCAAACTGTAGCTCATATTTGACACATAATACAATATAATAAAAGATCATTGCTAATTCATAAACAAAACTCAACCATAAAGATAGAAGTACCACATATGAGAGGTTCTACTCATGAAGTCAACAATATTGATCTGGTTCCTTTCAACTAAATATACTCTAAGAGTACAAAAGTGCAAATTCAGTAGAGTTGCTCCAGTTTCTAAAAAAATCAAGTCCTTGTTCCAATTATTTCATCAAGACAGTCACAAAAGTACATAAGTGCAAGCTTTTGATAAGCGTTCTTGATAAAATTTTGAACCCCTCTTTAAATGCATGAGAGGTTTAAATAATACAAAATATGTATCAAAAATTGATTATTACATAAAAAGATGAGGAGGTTTAAAAAAACCTTCTTCAAAATAAGTAAAATAAAAACTCAAAATAGAAATTAAAATGATGGCGAGCTTTTTAAACTTAAATGTTTCTAATCATCCATTTGGTCTTTTAGTTCACAAATATTATCATCGGCTTCACTTGAGTTGGTTGGATGATTCTAGATCTTAATTGGCCCGTAAAGACAACATCAAAGGGTGGAGGCACAATCTTTTGAGTGAAATTTGTTAGACAACGCGGAGTCATCCATTGACTATGCAGTTTGACCAGAAATTGCTAGTAAGTTTCTCAGTTAAGCTTAGACAGTTTTTTGAGTACCTTTTCTTTCGTTTTGGTGGTCTCTTTCCATTGTTTCTCTAACTGTTTGAAGTCTGGGAGAATTTTTGGCGTGCATTCTTTGATGAGATTAACATTATGAAGGTTTTCAATCACAACTTCAATTATATTATTTGTTGTGCTAGCGGCTCTAGCCGCTGTCCTTTCTACCTGTTTCAGTTGTATGTCCCAATCAATGAATAAAATATCCTTGTGGGAATCCTTGATCTTTGGCAGGTCAGCCTTTCTATCTTCTTCTGATTCCTGCCAAGAAATAAACTCTGGAATTCTCTTATTGACCTCTTCATATTCTAATCTCTTATCAACAACTTTATTGGTTAATGCATCACTTATTTCACAATATGGATTGATTAATGGGATTTTATGGAAAAATACTTCTTGTTGCTGTGATAACGGAGAGTTTATTTCAAGTGCTTCTTTAATAACTTCCTTTGTTTGAGGGTTGTCTCTATGTTTATCTATTATAGTCTGCATTTGATTAATCAGTGAATCCTTTTTTGCGATGTCTGCTTGATGTTGTAACCTCATCTGTTCAAAATATTTTTGTAGCTGTGCCATCTTTGTCTCTGCTTGTCTGTTAGTGATCTGTCTCTCTAGGTCAAGTTGTTGTTCCAATGACTGAATTATTTCTTCTTTTTCTTTGAGCAAAAGCCAAAGTTCAACTGCCTTATCAATTGTCGCAGTTGCATAAGCACTTGCAAATTGTGATAACTTAACAAGGTTTTCTGTTGGATTGATGGGGGTGTGTTTCCATACTACCTCCATCGATTCATTTTTAAGAATTTTTGTTGCTGACGTATCCAATTTCCTCTTCTTTCTTTGCATCTTCACTACAACCTTATGTGTTGGGCTGTAGAATATATCTAGTGGGGGTATTTACTCAATTTTTAGAACAATCTCCAAAGTTGGGTAGGCCTAGATGATTTAAATATCTTCAGTAGTTGTAACCCCTTGTATTGTTGTCTCCATGCATATGACCTGCTGAGTCTATTGAGCAGTCTAAAATCCAAACATTCCTTTAAGACTCGTCTTTGTTTGCTGTACTTGGAGCTTTTTCTTAAATTTCTCCCATTCTTGATCCAGATCAAAGACATTGGTCTTTTCTGCATCAACTTGTGTGGAGTTAGTGTCCATGCGTTCCTCAATCGAGGCCTTTTTGGCCATTTCTTCAGCTCTTTTCTTGGTGTCCTCCTCAATGTTTTTCTTGGGGCTTTCTTCCATATTTGGAGATTGGTGTTCAATATGTTCTGAAATTTGAACCAATTTCCCTTGAGATTCCCTATTAGAATTATGTTTGGAGCCTTCCTCTAGGATTATGCTGGGAGTGGGTTCTCTTCGTTCACTTGTTACTTCAATTTGCAATAGGTCCAAAGGGACCTTTGTTAGCCTTTTGTTCCTATATATATAGAAGTGGTTGAGGTCTGCTAGGCTCAGTTTTATGGATGCCAAATGTAAGACATGCAAAAATATTTCAGCTGACTCAAAGAGATCATCTAAATCATCGTTCTCATGAGTAAATTGTCTAATTTTAACCATAGCAATGAAGTTTTGGGTGACCTTGTTAGGGTCGTACTATCTGCCTGGCACAATAGACGGATTTAGGGATGTGATATTTTGTATCTCCTTTGTCGCATGCCCAAAATTATGTAATGCAAAAGCACCACATTGCACCGGAAAGGTAGGCCAGATAGATTTCTTCATTTCTTTGAGGTTTTGGTAATACCATCCCCCACTGTTTGATAGGAAATTTCTCTTGCCAATAACTTATCAAGAACATATAGTGGAAGAACATGAGGAGTTGTGATGCTCCCAAAAACTCTGACATAAGTAAATAATTCATTTCCAAACCATCTTTCCAATGGTAAAATGTTTGTTTTAGCTTCCTCTGATAGCCTGGGGGATTTCTTATCATAGTTAGTTGGGTGAATTGGCAACATAACACCATGACAGATTTTGTAAAAGTGGGAGTTGAACTGTGGTTCCCACAAAATCTTATGATAAACATGGATAGGAGTAGGGTCCTGTAGAGTCTATTTCCAACCCATGTTTGGAAAATTTGAATAGAAACATATAACATCCATCACATATGCACTCATATAAAAAGGAGGGATAACCCGAGAGGTCATAAATCTATTTTGCCTATATTCTTTAATGTTCATAGCCAAATTATCTGATAAAATATTGCTCCAATTCATAATGATAGAATTAACATCCACATCAATTAATGGTACCCATTCAATAGAAAACTCGGTACTGTTTTCCTTTCCAAATAGCCTACAAATCATTGTGGTCGCAAAATTATACGGGGCTGACATAGGTGCAATTGGGTACATACCAGTTTTCTCCCACATGAACTTGCTAGAGCCAGACCTCCAATTCTACATGTTGTCCATCGAGTCTTCATTTTCTTTTGCGAAGTGCTCAATGAAGGCTTTGTCGTATAGCTTCTGTGGTTTTGGAAGATGATACATTCGACGTAGATTATCTGGAGTAAATGACCCCATGACTTCGTGCTTGGAATTCCTGAATGTTTTGTCTGAAATGTCCACATTGTCAATGATCCATATTACCATA
This sequence comes from Pinus taeda, assembly GCA_000404065.3. Classification (NCBI taxonomy): domain Eukaryota; kingdom Viridiplantae; phylum Streptophyta; class Pinopsida; order Pinales; family Pinaceae; genus Pinus; species Pinus taeda. The sequence continues at coordinate 51,423 of APFE030667452.1, read as the reverse complement.
TCAGTGTATGGCAAGATTATAGGTCTTGCAGCTATTCTATGCACGAAAGAACATGCTTCTTCAAAATAATAAACCTTGGATGAGACCTCAGCATCTTCTATTGCTTTAGTCACCAGGACCCTTGGGTTTTCTTCCTCCAATAGATTGTACATTTCTTCCCGTGAGGTAGTTCCACCATCCTTGTTGCATGTGGTTTCAGAGAACAATGGAAGCATGTCTGAATCTTCAAATGCAGTAGCCTCTGCAATCTTCTTTTCCTTCTTAGCCATTTTCCCGAGTGTTGTTTTCTTTGGAAATTTCCTGAAATTTTGGCAATGGACAAAATAGAATGAAACGTAGAGTGGTGATGAAATTGGAAACACGATAACATAGCAAACTCTGAAATGATGTAAAGATGAAGATTTTATTTCAAGACCGGTAAAAAAAAGATATCAATCTTCTCGAGCCATGAAAAGAGTAAATATAGTTAAACCTTATTAACTATACATTAAGGCCTACGTGTGATTTTCTTTATGCCTTATCAAACCATTGCATTGCAAGTTGTAAATGATATTTCAAATTAGTGTGTTTTAAGTGCGATACCGATCAAGCAATTGCGATAAATGGCTTTATCACAATATCGCAAATCAGTGATGTCGGGTTATGTGTAATAGACCAATTCAAAGTCACTTTGGTATTTTTGCAATTTGTGATGAGCGGCATGCTTTTAACTTTTTCGAGTGCTTTTCCCTAAATGGATGATTATTCCATTGAAACAAATATTCGCGATAGGTCAGACTTGATTCAAGTTATAACAATTTTTATTATTTCGCTGGGTCTGGACCATATCACAATTCGTAGTTTTTATGGTTTGAACGTTTGCACCTTTGTGAAAGCTATGATGCAATGAGTACTTTATATTATAAAGAATACTCTAAGCCTTAAGGTTTATAAAAGAGTTTAATACTACCTTCAATCTTCTAAGGGGGTTCTTTTATCGTATTTCGCAGAATCTGACTCATGAATAACCTTTGTTACTTTGGGATCATGTGATTCATGATACAGAGAGAATGCTTAGTCATAAAGTGACCCGACTTAATATCTTAAGTCCATTTAAGGTTTTATTCCGAATGGATTTAAAGGCAAGCTCTTATTTTCTATTTTTTTTTGAATTTTTTTAAAGTGTCCCCATTTAATAATACAATACTAACTATTATATAATAAATGGGGGGTTGTTGAACAATACAACAATTGGCGATTCACTGGAAGAACCAGCGATCTCTGATTTAAAATGAAGTTCTTTCTAAAACTTTTCTAAATAAAAATAAGTAAGGAAAGAAAAATACTATATGAAATATTGATTAAGAGGCATTACTCTGAAACAAAACAAAACTCACGTGATTACAATCCTTTTGTACCCTCTTATAAATGAAATCCCCTTTGGCGATATCAATCATTGTTTAGTCTATAAAGATAAAGTAGGGGGATTCTTACAACTTAGCTTTTTGTATACTCACTTTGTCATAGGTAGAGCCACTGTTTTCAAAAGGCATTTATAGTCTTGACATGGTTACCTTTTGACCTTCAATGATTCAGAATCCCATCCATATAAGAGTGCAATTTTTAGAAATAATTTAAATATATATGTACATCAATTTTTTTTGTTGTTGCTTACTTCTTTTCTATTTTTTATTTCCTAAAAGCCATTGTCATGGTTTGCTGACCAGAAAGTGACAATGCCATTCACTGGTTGTAATTGGACTGAACAAGCTGGCTCGTGATGAGACCCTTTGTCTTAGGATTTGTAACAATCATAAGCCATTACCCTGGTTTGATATTCAATATTGGTAATGTCAATTTATATCTTTCCTATGAACATGGTAAGTAGGCTCATGATGAGACCTCTTATCTTCAGTCTAAAATTTGTATATTTAATTGGATGGGGAGGATCATTGACTCCTTAAGAGTTTAGGATGACAATTTTTGGAGTTTAAGAATGCTTAACCACAGACAGTCGTTAATTTGTTATAGATAACTTTTCTTTGATTGATAATAGACTAGAGGAATTATAAAGTTTTAGGTTTTCTGAAGAATTTATAACTTTAGTGGGATTTTTTTTCAAAGTTTTATGGCATTTAACTAACTTTCAGATGTTATAATCATTTCCTTGAAAATTTTGTTTAGAAAGCAAAAAATAATAATAATAAATTTTCAAGAGATTTAATTGCAAGGCCAATAGTTATACTATTTATTTATTTTTTTCCTAGGAAAAGTAAAGGCGATAGTGTACAGGGGATAGAAGCGGTTGTCTCCTATGAAAAATATCTTTTCAAAATATGCCCATTCACAGGTAGAGAATCTCTCTTGCCTGATAAATCTTGCAATAGAAACATTGATGGCCCGATTTGTTTTGTAATCTGAAATGGCCCAAGCCACATTCTTTGGAATTTGGTATGCTTACTTTTTTCCTCACGTGCCTTATCCCACTTTAATACAAGGTCTCCAAGTTGAAATGATTTTGGGCTAAGATAATTTGTATCAAAGGAAGATTTAACTAACTATGTTAGGCCCCTATACTACTAGTGTAACCCCTTATTGTTATTAGTACAACCCACTTATTATATTGATGTACCCATGTAGTGCCCATATTGTTACTATTGTGCCCCATAGAAGCCCACTATTGTTATTATTGTGCCCTTACATTATTATTGTTATGTCGGCTCTGATTATGTTATGACCCCTTAGACTCCTATATATAGAAAGGAGGTCTTCTCATTTGTATCATCCAAGAATTGTTCATTTATGTAATGTAAAGGAGGTTTCCCCCTCAAAGAGGCTGAATTCTAAGGCGTTGATCTATCTTTTCTATCTTTTCTTGAGCTGGGTTCATAACATTTGGTACCAGAGCTTTGGATTCTAGGGTTTCGCTGCTCCAAACATGCCATTGTGGCATTTTCGTTATAACTTCTTTTCTACGACGTTTCAGAAGCTAAAATAAAAACCCATTTGAGAAGAACTCGTGAAAAATCAAACGAAACAACATGTAGATCAACATTGTAGTGAAAAATGTTTTGATGTAGGTGATTGGGTATTTTTACTGCTACATCTCAAGCAAGCTATTTCTGAGAAGGAAATGTTGGCAATACTACATGCACTTAAAAAAATGGCGACCTTACCGAATGGGAAGACTCTTCAAGGATGAGGATGTGGAAGCATTGTTTTGTGCTATTTCTATAATCCAACCAGATTGGATAAATGAAGCAAGGGATGAATGGAAGAAGGACAAAGAAGTATGGCCACTTATTCAAAAGTTGCAAAAGATCCCAATTCAAACAATATTGCCAGAAATTGAAGAAGAAGGAAAAATCATATTGGAACCTGGAGCAGTCACAGAAACAAGAACTCGATAGCTACGAAATCGATCAATTTCAGAGTATCTCATCAGGTGGAAGAACTTACCAGCTGAAGATTCCACATGGGAGGACAAGAATTTTATACAGAAGCATCAAGAACTACTCAAGCGTTGAGGACAATGCTTTTTAAAGGAGAGGGGCATGTTAGGCCCCTATACTACTAGTGTAACCCCTTATTGTTATTAGTACAACCCACTTATTATATTGATGTACCATGTAGTGCCCATATTGTTACTATTGTGCCCCATAGAAGCCCACTATTGTTATTATTGTGCCCTTACATTATTATTGTTATGCCGGCTCTGATTATGTTATGAGCCCTTAGACTCCTATATATAGAAAGGAGGTCTTTTCATTTGTATCATCCAAGAATTGTTCATTTATGTAATGTAAAGGAGGTTGCCCCCTCGAAGAGGCTGAATTCTAAGGCGTTGATCTATCTTTTCTATCTTTTCTTGAGCTGGGTTCATAACAAACTATTGAAGATGGGCATGTATGATTTTGGCTTTCTCTCTTTCTTCTTCGAGTTTGAGGATTTGTGATTGCCTTAATTGCAAAGAAGAAGAAGGGGTTTCTTCAATAAATTGAACTAGGGCTAGAGAGGGAATAGCTATATTTGTAGGAAGAACAACTTCTTTCCCATAAACCAGATTAAATGGAGAAGTGCCTATTGAGGCCTTCTGTGTTATCCGATCTACCCATAGAGAAAATATTAGAGATTTATGTTAGTTTCTTTGACTCTGATCAATAGTTTGTTTAATGATCCTAATGAGTTTTTATTGGTTGATTCTGCTAAACCATTTCCTTGAGGACAATAGCTAGCATAATACTTGAGTTTGAAACATATTTTGAGAGTGAATTCTGTCATAGTGTTGCTTGTGAAGTAAGATGCATTGTCAAACATCAAGGTAGTCAGTAGGCCAAATTTGGTAATAATAAATTGATCAATAAATTTGATAATGTTCTCAGAATTGGCTACCTTTAGTGGAATTGCTTCCACCCATTTAGTAAAGTAATCAGTTGTTGTAAGGATGTATCTATGTTGCTTTGAAGAGTGAGGAACAATCTCACCTATTATGTCCAGCCCCCATTTCTCAAATGCTTGTTCAATGTTCACTAGATGTAATGGAAATGCATGTTTCCTTTATTTTCCAGCAGCAGTTTGATAGGTTTTGCACTTCCTTACGTATTCGTGTGTATCCTTGAACAAGGTTGGCCAGTAATAACCAACATGCAGGATTTTATGTGATGTCGTGTCTCCTCCAAAATGTCCAGCAGGTGATTTTTCAAGGCACCTTAGAAAAACAAAGTCATAATTTTTTCTAAATAAAACATCATTGACGATTTCACATTGCTTTGCTTTCAATCTCAAAGCCCTTTTTCTTTTATAACTAAGCTGCATAGGGGCATACCCATTTTTTAAATAAAAGATGAGATCATCATATTGAGATTTAGTATCGTTGAGGATTACCTCTGATATTTGTATATCATCACTTGAACCTTGTTTTGCTGGTAAGTTGGATGCTCCAGCTAACATTTTGCAAAACCTTGACCCCTAACAATTTTAGATAGTTTAATTTTGATATCATATTCTTGCAGTGCGGTTGCCTGTTGGCACTTTTTTCTCCTACTTCCCTTTGCACTAGTAATTTCTTTATCACTAAGAATGGAACTATGATTTTGGTGTGAGTTTTAAGGAGAAATGGTCTGAAATGCTTTATTGACTTAAAAACAACAAAGGCTTGTTTTTCCACAACGGAGTAATTTAATTAGGCACCTTGTAGATTTGAACTAAAAAATGAGATTGGTGCTTCTATCTGTTGATCATTGAGCTGTGTCAAAACGGTAACATATGATGTTTCTTACACAAATGTGTATAAAACAAAATGATTGGAAAAATTGGGAGTTGTAAGGGAGGAAGTGTTGATAATAGCTTGTTTGATTAAACCAAATGCTTCTCTTTCATTATGACCCCACTTGAAAACTGATTTTTTTTTATTCATAGACTGTAAAGGTAAAACTATTTGTGAAAAGTGAGGGGCAAATATTTTTACAAAATTTATTTGACCAAGGAAAGACTGCATTGATTTCTTATTATGGGGTAAGGATATTTCTCAATTTCCTTAATCCTTTCTAGATCGATATAAATACGCTTTTTTGATACGAAAAATCCTAAACTCTTATCTTCGCTTAAGGCAAAATAAGACTTCTTTTGATTGAGCGAGATCCAATATTTTTTGCATCGTTCAAAGATCTGCTTAAGGTCGTTTAAATGGATGCTTCTCTTCCTAGAATAGAAAGTGATATCATCCACGTAAATAACAACTGATTTGTTAATGAGTCCTTTAAAGGCTATATCCATAGCTCTTTGAAATGTGGCACCTGCATTAATCAAACCAAAAGGCATTTTTGATAAGCATATGTCCCCATTTAGTTCTGAATGCGGTTTTCAATCTATCATCTAGATGGACCAAGATTTGGTTATATCCCAAAAATCCATCAAGAAAATGCATGAGCTCAGAATTGGCTACTAATTACAACACTTATTCCATGGTTGGCAGTGGAAAGTTGTCTTTCTGACATGCTTTGTTTAATTTTCTAAAACCTATACATACATGAACGTCACCATTCTTGTTCCTAATAGGCACTAAATTGGACACCCATTTTGAATGCCTAACAGGAAATATGGTTTTGGTTATTCAGCTCTGATTTAATTTGACTTTCAAGGTTCGGGTGAATTTTCCTTAGTTTCTGCTGCACTGCTTTATCTTAGAGACCATAGGAATGGTGTGTTGTCTGACAGAGGTATCTAACATTTTGAGATTAGAATAATCCCAGCAAATATACCTTTGTATGTCTTTAATAATCGAATGAATGATTATCTTTCATCAAAGGATAGACCGAGACCTAGATTAATGTTCTGAGGCTTTTCATCAGTTCTAAGGTTTACTAATTCAAATCTCAGGGTTGAGCTTTGGGTTTTGGCATTAGTTACCTTCTTAATTTTTTTTTCTTTTTTTTTTAGTATTCCTTAAAAAAACCATTAAAAAACAGAAACTGAAGAGCAAGTCCCAATGAACCTGAGACATGTGGCGGCTGAGTGGCAGTCTACTAGGCAGGTGCATGGCACATTGAATGTCCGCAAGGTGGTAGTCCAGGTGGCGAGCGCATGGTATGAGTTTTGATGCAACATTAGCTAATAGATTGACACTAGCATTTTGCAGTCTAGGTACAAGAGAAATATTAAATGCCAAAAAATGTGATGTAAAAACCTGGACTAATGATTGATAATGCTTAAGATGTCCAGAAAGACAATGGATAGTATTTCTTACCTATTTAATGATAATTTTTGAGTCTCCAAAAGATCACATAGTAATTTGACTGCTAAAAAGTCCAAAAAAGTGTACATACTCTACCGAACATGTGGCCTCATATGAGGAAGCACGTGTTCATAACCATTAGACCCTCTCATATACACCTCCCCTTTTGATAGAAAGCTTGCAATTGGGTAGGTTAGTGAGACTTTCATTAATGTGATATGACTACACAAATATTGTACAACAATGACAAGGATCACAAGGTTTCAAGTCAAACCAATAATGTGCATGTTTTATAACCATGTATTTTGGATATTGTTGTTTAAACTGCTAAATATTTGATAAATAACACTATGTTGCATAATTATTAGGACTCACAAACACCTATATGAAAGTTAAATTATATTATGTAAATGAATTATATATTTTTTTTACTAGCCGCACATGATGGAGTCAACCTTAAAGTTGAATAGAAAAATAATTTGCTCACTAATGGGCTTCTATAAATAGGATTGTATGAGATTAGACTCGCGAGCCTAGATGTTAGGTGGAAACATTACTTTGTTATTTCAAATTATCTTTGCTTTATTATGTAGTCAATTTAATAAGAGGCAAAACTTAATATAATATGGAGTATGCACTATTTTCAAATTATATTTTTCAGTCATGCTTGATAAAATGTCAATACTTGTTTTATTTATTTATTGGACATGTGAAAAATAATTATGTCTTCCTTTTATACTATATTGACTTAATTTAATATGGTGTATGTATCATTTTACAAATTATGTTGAGTCATAATACTTGTTTCCTTTATTTTTTTATTAGACATGTGAAAAATAATTGTCTTTCTCTTTCTACTATATTGACCTAATTTAATATGGTGTATGTATCATTTTACAAATTATGTTGACAAAATTTAGTAATTCTTGTTTTCTATTTTTAAATGGACATATGAAGAATAACATTCTTTTATTTTTATTATATTATTAATTTAATAAAAAACAAATACTTAATTTAATATAAATTTATGTACCATATTTTACAAAATATAAGCAAGTACTTAATTTAATATAATTTATGTAATATATTTTATAAATTATGTTACTTGTAAAGTATACAATGTCCTTATTAGATATTGCCAAAATTTCTTAAGTGTAGAAATACTAAAATAATGGAATGACCACCTTTTTTGTCTTACAATAAAGATAGTCAATTTATTTATAAAAAGGTTTAGTTAGATTGATATTTTCTTATTGAGTAAATGTGGGATTTAATTCTTCTTCATTATTATATTTTAAATAGGTTAAAATTTATGTATGATGTAAACATTTATTATTAACACATATTTATTTTTAAATAATAATTGTAATAATTATTTATAATATTATTATAAACATTAATTTTAATATTATAAAAAGTTATTATATTTTAAATTATTTATTATATTATTCATAAATTAATTATTAATTTACCATAATTGATTATTTAAAAAATAATTTATAATAATATTTATTAGTTTATAAAATTTTAAATAATTTAAATAAATGGATTGATAATAATAATTTTTTAATATATATTAGTTTTAAATATTGATTATAATAATTTGCATTAATAATTAAAAAAAAACTTCATTTTGTTTTGAGTTTGTAATCTTTATCAACATGTGAAGGTGGAAGCCTATGTACTCTAAAACTTCTAAGAATTGTTGATATGAGGTTCTTATTGATTAAGGTAATGTTTAATTCATTTTCATTTGTTTGAAATAATACATTTTAAATAGGTTAAATTTTATATGATATAAAAATTTTATTTTGGGAAATTATTTATTTTTATAATAAATATTTATATTTATAATTATTATTTACAATTATTTTGACATTTATTAGCTTATTTTCAAAATATTTATTATATTAATTTAATTATTTATTAGTTTATTTTAAATATTTATTTTAGTAATTATTATAATGAATATTTTAAATATTTATTTATTATTCATAATTAATTAATTATTTACAATAATTATCTATTTAAAATAGTAATTATACTAATCTATTTATGGTTTATAATCTATAATTACTTATCAATTTATAATGGATTATAATAACAATTTTAATATATATTAGGTTTAAATATTGTTTATAATAATTTGTATTGATAATTATTTATTTATTTGAGTTTGTAATCTTTACCAACATGTGAATGTGGAAGCATATGTACCCCAAAACTTTTAAGTATTGTTGATATGAGGTTCTTATTGAGTAAGGTAGTGTTTAATTCATTTTCATTTGTTTGAAATGATATCTTTTAAATAGGTTAAATTTTATATGATATAAAATTTTATTGTTGGGAAATCCATTTTATTTTTTATAATTATATTTCAAATTATTTTATTTATTTATAAATTTATTGCGTTTATTTTCAAGCAATATATATTATAAAATAATTAATATATAGTTAGGTTTTTTTAAGATAATTATTATTATTAATTATTATATTATTTTTTTTATAATATAAAATTTAATAACTAAAACTTTAAAACTTTTATTTATAATTCAAATTAATAATGTATTTAAACCAATATTAATTATTTAAAATAGTAATTATAATATATTTATTTATGGTTTATAATTTATAATATTTATTAATTTATAATATTATTATAAATAATATTTTAATATATATTAAGGTTAATATTGATTATAATAATTTGCATTAACAATTAAAAAAACTTCTCTTTGTTTTGAGTTTGTAATCTTTACCAACATGTGAAGGTGGAAGCCTATGTAACCCAGAGCTTCTAAGTATTGTTGATAAGAAGTCTTTATTGAGTAAGGTAGTGTTTAATTTATTTTCATTGGTTTGAAACGATATATTTTAAATAGGTTAAATTTTATATAATATAAAATTTTATTGTTGGGAAATCATTTATTTTATAATAATTATTTACAATAATTTATTTATTTATAATTTTATTAGGATTTATTTCAAATTATTATTTAGGTTTATTTTTTAATATTTTTATTTATTTATATTATTATAATAATTTATTTATTTTTATTATTAAGTAATTTTTCAATTAACAAAAAAAAAATCTTCTCTTTGCTTCAAGATTGTGATCTCTACTAATAGGGTCAACCACGTGAAGGTGGAAGCTTATGTGCCCCAAAAACTTGTGTGCATTGTTGTTTACATGGGGTTTTTAACATGCACCATTGCTTTAATTATATTGATTTAATATGTTAACTGATTAATAATATTAATGGATTTTTAAAAAAATATATTAATTTAATATGTTAAATGATTAATAAAATTAATGTATTTTTTTAAAAACATATAATTATAAGTATGAATGAAAATAAATTATGAATAAAAAATTATAATTATAAAAATAGTTAATAATATTTTTTTTTTCTCACAAATGAGTTAAAATTATATGTAATAAAGTGTATGTATTTTATTGTAAGTGTTAAAGTTAATTAGTTAGATTTTATATGATAAATGCAAAAAATGCAAGAAAAGTCATTTAAAAAAGAAAAAGAAAAAAGAAGTTTCAAAATCTTTAAAATCTTGAAAATAATAAATAATATTTTATAAAATAATACAATGAAAAATCAATACACCAAACACATTACAATTTCAAATTGCATATAAACATACATCAACAAACATAACATGGATAAAACTCTTCTTACATACACATGCAATATCAACACAAAGAAGATAAACATTACAAATTCATATACATGTTCAAACCAAAACACATAACCAAACATTGACAAAACACTTCATATACATACATAAACAATTTCAAGTAAACAAACATACATATACCAATTAAAAAACAACGGACTTAACAAACCTACATTAAATACACATAATAAAATTAATCATAGTTACAAATCAATAAACCAAGCACATTACAATTTCAAATCACATACAAACATAACATTGATAAACTATTCTTACGTGCATATGCAATATCAAATACAAACAATATCAACATGACAAAGATAAGCATTACGAATTCATATACAAGTTCAAAACAATATACATAACAAACCATTAACAAAACACCCTATATACATACATAAACAGTTTCAAATAATCAAACATACATATACAAATTCAAAGGAGTAAGAAAATCTATATTAAATACACACAATAAGACTCATCACAACTACAAATCAATACACCATGCACATTACAATTTCAAATCACATACAAATATACATCAAGAGACATAACATTGATAAAACCACTCTTACATACATATGAAATATCAAATAAACAAACAATCAAAACATAAATTCAAATAAGCAAATACACAATTTTCAATTTTTAAATGAATAAACAAACACACAGATACAAATTCAAATAAGTAAGAATACACATTATAGAATTTAAAGTTCAATACAAAAAGCACACATCACAATTTCTATTTCTTGCTTAATTCCAAATCACATATAAATATCCATACAACCACTTTGGCATAAACATACAAAATACAAATTCAAATAAGCAAGCACACACCTACATTATATATATCCATTCAATTCTACAAAACAAAATTTATTGCAATCACAATTCAATACAAAACACGCACATTTGTAATCACAATTCAACACAAAAAGCACACATTGCAATTTCTATTTTGTGTTTAATTCCAAATCACATACAAATATCCATACAACCACTTTGGCATAAATATACACAATACAAATTCAAATAAGCAAACACACACCTACATTATATATACACATTCAAATTTACACAACAAAATTCATTGCAATCACAGTTCAATACAACAAACACATTACAATTTCTATTTCGTGTTTAATTCCAAATCACATACAAATATCCATACAACCACTTTGACATAAACATACAAAATACAAATTCAAATAAGCAAACACACACCTACATTATATATACCTACAAAACGAAATTCATTGCAATCACAATTCAGTACAAAAAGCACACATTACAATTTCTATTTCATGTTTAGTTCCAAATCACATACAAATATGCATACAACCACTTTGGCATAAACATACAAAATACAAATTCAAATAAGCAAACACACACCTACATTATATATATACATTGAAATTTACACAACAAAATTCATTGCAATCAGAGTTCAATACAACAAACACATTACAATTTCTATTTCGTGTTTAATTCTAAATCACATACAAATATCCATACAACCACTTTGGCATAAAGATACAAAATACAAATTCAAATAAGTAAACATGCACCTACATTATATATACACATTCAATTCTACAAAACAAAATTCATTGCAATCACAATTCAATACAAAAAGCACACATTACAATTTCTATTTCGTGTTTAATTCCAAATCACATACAAATATCCATACAACCACTTTTGCATAAACATACAAAATACAAATTCAAATAAACAAACACACACCTACATTATATGTACACATTCAAATTTACACAACTAAATTCATTGCAATCACAGTTCAATACAACAAACACATTACAATTTCTATTTCGTGTTTAATTCCAAATCACATACAAGTATCCATACAACCACTTTGGCATAAACATACAAAATACAAATTCAAATAAGCAAACACACACTTACATTATATATACACATTCAATTCTACAAAACAAAATTCAATACAACAAACACATTACAATTTCTATTTCGTGTTTAATTCCAAATCACATACAAATATCCATACAACCACTTTGGCATAAACATACAAAATACAAATTCAAATAAGCAAACACACACCTACATTATATATACACATTCAATTCTACAAAACAAAATTCATTGCAATCACAATTGAATACAAAAAACACACAAATGTAATCACAATTCAATACAAAAAGCACACATTATAATTTCTATTTCATGTTTAATTCCAAATCACATACAAATATCCATACAACCACTTTGGCATAAACATACAAAATACAAATTCAAATAAGCAACACACACCTATATTATATATACACATTCAAATTTACACAACAAAATTCATTGCAATCACAGTTCAATACAACAAACACATTACAATTCCAATGCATGTCCAATTTCAAATCACATAAAAATAATTATACAACCTCTCTGGCATAAACATACAGACTACAAGTTCAAAAAAACAAACACACAACATAGAATTTAGATTCAAAATATTAAAATAAACATTTTCAAAATCAGAAATAGACATACAATTTCAAATGAAAAAATACATATTACACAATTCAGAATTTTATCAATTATATATATAATCTTATTAACTATATAAAATATAAAAATAATACACACGAAAGAAATTTTTTTTCAAAAAAAATAAAAAACAAAAAATAATATAAAATGAAAATAAAATAAAATATAAAATAATACACCAAGGGAGAAAAAAAACTTAAAAAAAAAAGAGTAAAACACAAAATAATATAAAAATGAAAATTAAATTGAATAGTTTGTTTAGTAGAGAGATATTTAGTGTTTTTTTTATGCATTTGTATAAAATTGTATAATTTATATGTGTGCAATTTTCTTAAGAATTTTAAAATATAAATGCATATAATTGAAATGTAGAACTACATGCTTTAAATATAAATGCTATAAAGTAAACGCATATAAAAAAATATATTGTGATATGTATGAGTTTAAGGAAAAATAATCAACCCACAAAAAAACTCTACACTACTCTAAGAAGAATGGAGCCCCATCCTCCTCGAGCATTTGGAAGGAGTTTTAACTCCTTCCATTAAAAAATCACTTTATTAATAATTGTATGTACATAATTTTCTCACAATATTGAGAAAAGAAAGGAAAATAACTACATCAATATTTAAGCTCACAGGGCTTTGGATTGACGGTGAATGGTGGCACTGTTAAGGCACTCCTTGCGATAGGTCACTGGTTCAAATCCCCCTATGGGTGCTTACCTACCAGAAGAAGAAGAAAAGAAAGGAAAATAACTACATCAATATTTAAGCTCACAACTGTGAATGGGTGCATTGTTAAGGCACTCCTTGCGATAGGTCACTGGTTTAAATCCCCCTATGGGTGCTTACCTACCAGAAGAAGAAGAAGAAAAAAAGAAAAAAAAAAAAAAATTACATTGAACAGAACCATAATGAGAACACAACCATTCCTATGAATAAATTTGCAATACAACAACATATAAATATTACTTTGAGTAGAACCCTAATGAAAAGCCATTTCTGTAAATAAATTTTCCACGCAATATATAAATACTAAGAAAAAAAACAAGAAAAAGCCCAATTCCATCGATGAGTTTGAGTTTAATTGACCTGTTGCATTCTTTTCAGAACAAAAAGAAATTTAATAAAAGAATACAATGAGAGATATTTAATACAAGGAAGTTGAGAGCTCAATAAACAACATGCAAATTATATGTGGCCATTTGGTTCATCTGCGAATCTCGTTATACTAAATAGATGATTACCCAATAGTTCATGGATTGGGATGTAAATCCTAGGAAAAAAGCTCGGGAAACCCAATCATAACGAAATAATTAGAAGTGATACCATAGCCACACTCACTTGGTGAATTCACCATAGAGCAAGCTCGGATAACACCATAAAGAGCACATGTGCGGCACAACACAGAGCCATAGCAGGGCATACCAGAAAATCACGGAAGCGGATTACACCAGAAAATCATTAAGGGCCATAAAAATATCACGATAGATTAAACCCAAAAAAACAGGGTATAGCAAGAACCAGTATTAAACGAGGTAGCATTCATATAGTAGCAACGCCAATGATCTGTTTCCTTCATTCATTTCTCAGCAACACTAGCGACCTGTTTCCTTCCTCCACTCATTTATGGTGTAAAAAGGAATACAGGGCAATTAAATAGAATTGTTTTTTTAATTTTTATTTTAAATTGGGCTATTTCTATTATTATACAAAAATGTTACAAAAAAGATTACATCGAGGCTGGCCTAAAAAATTCTCCATACTGAGATGGATTTAGCAGAACTTTAACACTGGAGGGTGAAACTTCCCTTGGAATCTGACTTGTCCAACGGACTCTTGATAACTAAAGGAAAAACCATTTGACACAAACCATAACTGAAAGACTGACAGGTTAACACAATCTGAAACCAACTGAAAGACAGACAATGTGACACAGACCAAAACCAACTGTCCCAGGATTTATCCAGAGAGTTATACAAACAGAGATAGAGCAGCAAACATAGTCGTAAATGAAAACCGATTCCGACCTGAACAGAGCCGAGCCATTGCTTGAGCTTATAAAAAACTATCCAACGAAGAAGGCTGTGAACTGAAGTCACCGAACAAACATCATAGAACCGCAGAAACGACCACCTGGGGTCATAGCCGGACCAAAACGACGTGGAGGCAAGCTCAAACATCCATGGAGGTGGATGGCTGCTCCTCAACGATCCTGCATCCATATTGATCTTATGCGCTCAAGTCTGTATATGGAGCGCCGTCTTTAGCCGGCTCGCTTGGATCCGCCACCGCACCCGAGGCCTCCGCAGGCTGAATTCTTTGACAGTGAACAAGAGAAGGTTGCCTATGCTCCGCAGAGACTTATGGAGGAGCCACGTTATCGCACTTCTCAATCCGAACAGACACAAAGTAGGTAGAGTTGTCTAGGAAACAGGGGAAGCGAAATCGGGTTGAGGGATGAGAGCTGTGCGAACACGCAGCTGCACGAGCTTGACCTCTGCCTCTACCCCGGCCTCGCCTTGCACCATGAGAGTCAATTTCTTCGAAGGAGGATTCCGTGGTGTGAGAGGAGCACTGAGGGATAGCTCTTCCTCTGGAACCTCCCCGAGACCCGCCCCTTCTGCTAATAAGGCGGAGCCGTTCTCGCGGCATTCTGGGATTGCGTGAGGGATAACACTGGAGCGGGGACTGCACAGTGAACTAAGTCTCCGTGAGCCAAGAGGCACAGAGAGCCGATGAACTGTGGGTAGAGGCTTAATGGCTAACAGGAGCACAAAGGGCAACGGATTCGAGGCAGAAGGGACACAGAGGGGCGAGGTAAGAATTGACACAGAGAGCCGACCAGGAATGTCAACAGGAGCGCCGAGGGGCGCGATGAGAACACTTGGAGACTGATGCTTACAGACGGGAGAGCCAGGGCGCCCAAAGGAAGAGACCGAGGCCTTCTGTGCTGAGGGACGAGGCCTAAACCTCTGAGACCACTGCCAAGGCCCGAGAACCAGCAACAAACCGAACAGACAATGCATCCACAACCAAACAGAAAACAGAACAGACATCAAATAATGCATGACCATCGGAGGCTGGTTCTTAAAATACCTCAGAGCAGCGCCCCAAGCGATGAACATACCAACGCAGATGGACTGCAATCCAAACACCGGAGAGATGAATTGCGGGCGAGCCATAATGCAGTAGGTGGCTAGTTGCAGGGCGGAGTAAAGGCCCTCATTCAATATAACATGACGGGGGTGGCAGGCCCGTGGATTTACCTTACAGATGGCAGATCTGGGCTGCCACTTTCCCAGTGGGAAGGCCGCCACTGTACTGCCCCCTTTAATGTGCACCCGCAACTGGGGCAATTAAATAGAATTGTTGCTGACAAGAGAACAAATAAATTAAATGGAAATCAATTCACAGCATACCTAGAAAGATCATTGATCTCCGTGATCCCAAGAATTGTAAACAAATTAACTATCATTTTTCTTGCCTCCAATCTGTTTCACTCTAGCCTCATCCTCCTCTATTCACATATATAGACATGGACTCAAACTCGACCTAGACATAGACCGACCCAGACTCAAACCACAGACTGACCGACAGATAGACAACCAAGCCAAGCCAAACCACACAGGCAGACAACCAAGCACACAGAGATGCCAATCTGAACATAGACAGAGGAGGAAAATGCTGAGACTTGAACAGACTTTGAGATATATATAGCCATTCTCCATCTCCTTCAACGACTATTTATTTTTGGCCACCTACTTCCTCTGGAACCCTACACTGGATATATATATTTTCAGCGCTTACCTCCTCTGGAACCCTACACCGGATATATATATTTCTGGCGCCTACCTCCTCTGAACCATCCATTGGATACATATTTCCGGCTTCTGCCACCTTTGGATGAGGTGGTATCATCCACCGATTATGGATATAAACGATTATCTGCTGGCTGTTTAAATTTTCAAGTTCCAACTCATCCTTCTTGCTTTTTTGAGAAGCCACTACCTCCTTCTTGCTTTTTTGGGAAGCCACTACCTCCTCTGAACCGTCCACTGGATACATATTTATGGCTTCTCCATCCCTTGAACCATCCTCTGGATACACATTTCCGGCTTCTACCTCCTCTAAAACCATATGTCCATTCAATCTAGCTCATCCTGCTTTTTTTGGGAAAAAGTTCGGTCGATGCATTTTTATCCATTTTACATACGTGCAACTTTTTCTTGGGTTCAATTTTTTCCATTTTTAATGAAATTCCAAATGCACATTTTTGCCACAATAAGTTTCATGGCTTTTCCAGTTTCCATTCCTTCTTTTTATGTTGGTTAGATTTTATTGATGTGTGTATTAATTTCAAAATTTTATTTTAAAATTTCATTTATTGAGAGCTCGACATTTTAGTTTTTTGTTTAATATAATAGTATGTTGGATAGGAATATTATTTTTCATTTTAAATGGTCAAATATCATCTATGCAAGGTAGAAGTAGTATAGAATAAATTTGTGAAACAATTTTTAACAAGTATAAAAAATGGCAAGTGAAATTATATGTATATTATGTGGGGTAACAAATCTTTTCAATGAAGGGCAGAGTCTTTGATTTTGATAGGAACTAGCACAATGATCTAAGTTAAGTGGTTGGTAAAAGCTAATAGACATAAAAAAAAACTTACCTCATAATATATTTCACATTGCCAAAATTTTAAATTAGTATGATAACAATATAAATTAACTTAGAAAAACGATAAGAATTAATTAAATTATAACTTTATTTAAAATAATAATAATAGTTGTTATTAAAGATAAAGAAAATTAATATTAGTATGTTTGATTAGGAGAATTTTGTAGAAAATTCCTTAATCAGTTTCCATGTACATTTTGTAGTCATCCATATTATAGATTTGATCTCAATATCTTTTGGTAGTTTGTAGAATGAGCCCAAATATTTCTTCTGGCTTTACCTCAAAGCTTGTTAATGGAAACAATTTTTAATTGTAGTTTTAGGAATAGAGAAGGAAAAGTTGTCTTAAATGATTTAAAAAAAATTACTGCAAAAGTTATTGACATCATCATACCCTTTTTTTGTATGGGTTAGGTTTGTTTTGTATCATTAAATTTCAATATGGACATATTTGTGAGGACAATCACTAGAAAATTGAAAGATTTAGTGAAGACATTGATTAGAGAGACTATAACTCTGGAGTTAGAGAGCTTTAACACAATTGACAATGTGAAAGCCAAGATTCAACACAAGGAATACATTCTTCTTGAATGAGAAAAGCTAACGTTTGCTAGAAAGCATTAGGATGGATAAACCCTCACTAATTATAATATGCAAAAGGGATATGCTTCATCTGTTGCTTTCTCTAAGAGGTGGAATGAAAATATTTCTTAAGATTGTGACTAAAAAAAACCATTATTCTTGAGGTGGACAACTCAAACATCAT
Source organism: Pinus taeda (assembly GCA_000404065.3). Classification (NCBI taxonomy): domain Eukaryota; kingdom Viridiplantae; phylum Streptophyta; class Pinopsida; order Pinales; family Pinaceae; genus Pinus; species Pinus taeda. The sequence goes on along the minus strand of APFE030667452.1, from coordinate 33,041 downwards.
TCATATTGTCAAGGAAAACATGCAAGATAATTATAATCAGGACTTACCTACTAACCAAAAAGGGTTAACATTCACTTGCAAACAACTAGAGGATGGTGGTACTTTCAATGCAAATCTTTCTTAAGATTGTGACTAAAAAAAACCATTATTCTTGAGGTGGACAACTCAAACATCATTCATAATGTCAAGGAAAATATGCAAGATAATTATAATTAGGACTTACCTACTAACCCAAAATGGTTAACATTCACTTGCAAACAACTAGAGGATGGTGGTACCTTCACTGATTATAACATCTAGAAGGAATACATTCCAATTAGTTTTCCATTTGAGGGGCGGAATGGAGATCTCAAAACTCATAAGTAAATCTAATTGGTTTTCTCTTTGAGATGTGGAATGCAGGTCTCAAAACTCTGGATGGGAAGAAAATTACTCTTCAGGTTAATAGCTCAATTATTATCAATAATGTCAATGCTAAAATTCAAGACAAGGAATTCGTCCCAATCATCAAAGATTTATTTTTTCTAGAAAGAATTTTGAAGATGACAATTTTGTAGTTTATTATAATATTCATAGGAATTCATCTTTCTTATCCTTCATCTCCAAGGGAATATGTAGATCTTTGTGAATATGTTAAATTCTAATACTATTATAGTTGATGTTATGATCTCTAATACAATTGACAATATGAAGGCCAATATTCAAGACAAGGAAGGGATTATTCCATATTAGCAAAGTTTGATCTTTGTTGGGAAGAAGCCTTAAGACATAAGGAATTTTACAAATTTAGATTGAAGGAATTGTGGTGCCCAAGAAAGGCGTATCTTTCACCTGCATGAAACTTGGACTATATTCTAACCACTTGCAGAAAGTGTACTAAGATTTACACTCTCTTGTATAGTAAAACAAATCATTCAAGAACCTTTTCTACAACACGAAAAATAGGGATCTAAAAATGCTCTATTTAGTTAGTAGGAATTGTACACACAAAACAGGTATTGAACTATGATAACATGAACGTCTCAGGGGAATATGAAGTTTTGTAGACAATAATTTAATTAGCTTTGGTTTTCTGGTTTAATTCCATTCTAGGAATTCCCAAATTCAATTTGCTCACCACAATACACAGTGATAACACACTGTTCACTTTAACATCAATTCCAAACAAAGAAATAATAATAATAATGTGTGTTACATGAATATGCTGTGTATCCACATGTGGAAAGGGAGCCTGGGAAGATCATAATACTCAAACTTGAATATCCATGCTTTTATTGGATTTTATAGATCACAATGCACTCCATTCCAATTATTGTTGGTTTCACCACAACCATGGGATATTGTCCCAACCTTTCAACATATTCATTCACTGATTAACATAAAAATTCATACAAACAAAAATTAAAACCAAAACCTGTTGTTAGAAAGACTACAAGTTGTTATGCGTACTATAAAATGTGAATTTGAATAGAACATTAAGAAATGTATTTGTAAAGCCTCCACTTCATTGAGAAATTAATTTCACAGTTCATACCTTGGTACAAAATTCATAGAGGTTCTTTATATTGTTAATTTTTCCACGTTTCATTGCAGAGCCCCTTCGTATTTTTGTTTCACTCCCAAAAAAAAAACTCAAATTTGGATGTTTGGAGTTATTTTTAAATATCCCTTAAAGATATGAGATCAACTACTCGTAACCTAACCGAATCATTTTCTTTAAATCATTAACTGAATCATACTTGACTAATCCTTAACAAAATATCTAATTTCTAATTATTATTTTTTCCTCCAATTTATCCCAACAAAAATAATGACATTCAACTATTGCTCAAACATGAAATTAAGACTCCTAGAATCTGAGTGGGGATTTTTTTTTTTAAATCCCCTTGCATCAAATTGACTCTCCACCTCATTTTTTTTGTCTATGTGGTGGTATGTAGATTTTTGTCAAGACATTGAATGGGAAGAAAATTAGGTTTGAACTTGAGAGTTTTGACATAATTGACGAGGAAAAGGCAACAATTCAAGATAAAGAGGGAATATCTACATATTAATAAAAGTTGATACCAAGAAGAATTCTCATGAACTCCCCAATTCTCTTTTTGATTATGCTGAATATATCCAGGAATTCTCATGAACTCCCCAGGGTCCTCCTAATGAGCTCTATTTTATTAATCAAGGTTTGCAAGCAAGGACTAAACCATCATGTCCAAAGAAATATGAGAATGTGAGTCCATTGATATACTTGTTGTAGCGTGAGAAGAGGATGATATAGAGGATCCTCACTGTCACTGGGAACGTGAATAGGTGGAAATCCTTCACCCTCCCTAACCCCTCAAATTGCATTGGCTGCCATGGTGAGGAGGCATGATAGGTGAGGTGCACATAATAGAAACAATTGATTCCCTCAACACAACTCTAAACCCAACACCACCTCGAAGCCACAAAACCACCTTGAAACCAAGAGGGAAAGGTACTGAAGACCATGCCATCAGGGTCACGAGCACCCAACATCACCAAAGGACCCACCTGCAAGCACCTAGGCTCAGAGAGCCAACAAGGATAGGCCCTAAGTTCCCAAACGCAAGAACCACCACCAACCCAATGCAATAAAAGGTAAGTATGAGACTCCCTAAAATACCACACCACACAATCTAAAATTCCACCAATGACCCACCCCCTACGCACCAAAGAAGAGGAGCCATCAATAACAAGAAAAAATAAAATTCCAAGGTAAACATACAACCCCGAAGCACACTGACACCAAGAAAAGGAAGATCCAACACTAGATAAACTAGAGGGAACATAACACCTGAACAATAGAAGACTAAACACACAGGCCAATAGCCAAGGTTTTCCTACACTTTGAGGCCCCACCAGAATAAGAGGAGCTCTGGTAATTGAAAGGAAAGACCCACTAACCACCATCAAATTGCCCAAAAAAAAGCAAACACAGAGGGCCCACACACCACCAGAGAGTTTGTAAAACTTAAACTTAACATTGATAACCCATAAGACAATCCAATAGACGCTCAGAGGTAGAAGAGATTTGGGGAAACCTAAAAGTGTACATTGAATAAATTTAGCCCATTGAAACAACCCCAAGAATAAATCCAAATGATTTGAAATTCTCCACATGCCAGCTCTGGAGAGACTAACGACCCATCTACTAGAAGAGGTTGACCCAATTAACACAATTATCCATAAATTTCCACACATCTGTCACCGCACACCAACTGTGTTGGAAATATAGTAGCCATGGTTGGTATTTTCATCATGTGAAGAATTTGAAAATTTAAATTTAAAATTTGCCTCCAGAAAATTTTAAAGTTAGATTCATATTATTTTAGGTCGGTTTGCCCCCCATGAGGCATCTATTCAACCCCCTCCTCAATTCAATAAATAAGAGGCATTTGATCCTCATTTGGACATAACAAATTTGTCTTGTGCATCTTTGATCCATGAAATTGCTGCGAGGGATGAAATTTCAGGAGGAGGCTGAAATTTTAGCGAGGGATGAAATGTAAGGAGATTTTTCTTTGTCATGACTCTTGATCATGATCTTGGTTTATGGTTTGGCTATTATCTTGATATTATTACTTTTGATGTATTGAGGAATATGGAACTTTATCTCTCTCTCACACACACATAAGGAAGAATTTTTGGGTTTTTCCCCTTGTGGGTTTTTCCCTGGCCTCAAGCCTATATTCTATGACTCTTATCTCATTATCTCATGTTTATTTCTACTTTTTTTTCATGTTTATTGGTTTATATTTTCCTTTTGTATAATTGCTTAGTGATATTCATTAAATGCAATGTGGACCTAAAACTAACTGATGATTGGAAGTGTTAATTTTAAGAGATGTAGCAATTACTTTAGCCCAATTCCATACTTCAATTAGAAATGTTTCGAATTACAATTATTCTTTTCATTTATCAACAATAATTGAATATAGAACAACAAATGAAATGACAAAGGAGACAATCAACACATCAACAAGAGACACCAGATTTGGTCAAAGACCAGGGAAAAACCCCATTAGGGGGAAAACCCTTTGAAATTATTCTTTTATTAGATTGTCATAAAATGTTCAATAGAGAGTAAAAAGAGCCCAATAGAATATCATCAATAATACAACCCAATAACATTCTAAAACAAGTTTCCAATGCCATATTATATTAGAGACAACTTCTCCAGTCTTTGGTCCGCTGTAGATAACTTTGGTCAATAGCCAACTTTAGTCAAACCCCCATTTGCATGCATGAGGGGATGTGAGAGTGACTATAGGATCCCAATCACTCCCTTGATGCCTATGTGTCAATGACTATAGCCATAAATTCTCAGTGACAAGCCTATGTATATAGCCCAAAAACCCTAGATCAACTGCGACCCTCAGACCCTGAAATCTCGGACCTTTACAAACTTCCTTTGTCGACCTTGCCTCAGACCTATGTGAAGAAATCAATGAGAAGAGAAGAATATGCTTGGTTGGGGATGTCAAAATGAGATCTAGGTATCTTTTATTTATATGCTTCCATGGGTCTCCAACAATATCCATTTGATGTTGAGGCCGACCTATCCAAATGTGTATGTGTGGGTACATAAATTCAAATTCCAACTTATTATTGTCCAAACAAGGTGATATTTAGGTCAATTTTGGTCCTCTTGAAAAGAGGAATTCAATGCCATCATAATATCCATCATATGAGTTGTCTAAGGTCGAATTTGACTGCAGTTTCATACTTTAACAGGAAGTAGTTATCTATTGAAGAAAAAATTAATTCTATGTATGCCCTAGAAAATCAACATGGTGTCAGAGCTAAAAGAGTTGAAGCGTAAGGAATACAAATTTACACTTGATTTTCAGATGAATTATTGTGATAAATTTATGCTTTTGAATTTCATTAAGTGGCTAAATTTATGAGGAAGTTTGAATCTTCTGTGCATTTAGAGCTTGACGAAATTGGTGACTTAGGGTTTTGAAGAATTTATTCTATCCATGGAGGAGGGGCCGGACCCCTAACTAAGTATTGCCATGATTTTTTGTGAGGGATAAAGCCATAATTCATCTACAGGCAAATCGAGGCCTTAGGGTAATTGGAAGTGTGATCCAATTTGTAATGACACTTTAGAACAAAGGTCTGAACCTCTAAGTGGATGTATATGAGCCTATTTTTTTATTATGCAAGAATCCATAAGATATTATGTGAGCCTCCTATGACATTCCATGCTACTTGTGGCTCCTCTTATATGAAGATTTAAGAGCTAAATAAGAATTCATTTAAAAAGGCCACTATGGATAAAAATTAGTTGACCGTCCAAACTAGGATTCAACAAGCTCCTTTTATGTGATCCAACATTGTTCTATGATTCGCAGGTCATTGATCTGAGTCTATTAATTCATGCTTGTGTTAAAGCCAAAGATCTAGGTTTTCTCCTTGTAAGTTCAATGCCTTATGAATGAGTATATATAATATTATTAATATTTTATACTTTATATTTTATATGTATATATCCAAAGTTTCACAGTGGATATGAAAAACCAAGCAAATCACTAAACTATGAAATGATCTGTGCTCCTCTATGAATGAAAGGTTGAATATAAGGAGAAGTCAATAATCCTCTTCCTTGGACATCTAACTACTATGGAATTTGTAGACTAAACCTAATCAATCTCTATGGTTCATGCAAACTACCGGTGTTTGAATGTGTTTCTGGGCTGCTATTCTAGTATTTTTTTATTAATGCATTGAGCAATGATTTTATGGTTGACGGATCTAAGTAAATTATTGTTCCAACACATGGAAGGAAGCTAGAGGCTTATCCACATTATTCTAACTATATCATCAAGCCAAATAAAGAATCAAATGGCATGGTATAAAAACTCCCTTGAGGTATATATGGAAAATCAACGCAGACCTAAATATTTAACTCTCTTTGGAATCTATGTGGATTCCCTGTTGAAAATGCACAATATCTGAGCTCAAGGTACCTAAATTAATCCATGTTTCTAGTGTTAAGTCACCCAACTTTGGGTTAGCATTAAGCAATTTTGGCATTAAGAATCCAACAAGTCAGTGATTTGTGCATTGAGAAGTTATGAGATATATATGTGAAGTCTAAATTCATGCATCTATTATGTGATATGAGTAAGCCGAGTTCTGTGATTTAGTATGTTTATTTGAATTTTAGCATGATATATGATTTAGCCAATTTCAAAAACTGAGGTGAAAAACATTCTAAGAATTTGAGTTTTATTGTGGCATATAAGCTACATTTTTTTGCATCCAAAATAAATAATGGTGGTTAAAGTAACTTGTATTCTGATCTCAAAACCATGGAGGATTCAGATCTATGGAGTGACTTCAATAATAATACAAGGACGATCTTAGCCTATATGATTGCATTGATACTCTTGATAAGTATGTAGGATCAGTGACAAGTCTAGGTTCCAAGTTGCCTTATACCTCTAAGGAATCCAAATTACATGATTTGTGTGGAAGGAAGAAAGTCGAGTATGGAAATACTCATTAAAGTCAAGAGCCTAAAAAATAATGCCCCATATAAATATTTGAATAGAAGAAGGAGAACAATCATTGCTAAATAACCGACCTAAAATATGTTTACAACTTGGAAGGTAGTGATAAAATAACTCTGTTATAAGTTTCCAATTGGAAAGGACTGATTGTATAGCATTTGGTTTCATGTTTTGGAGGAAGGTGTCATAAGGCTAATACCTAAATGATGTTATATATTGAAAACTCTAATGATGTTTCTAGATTTGATGATGCAAGAATGCGTATTATTTATCTAATATTTGAAACATTTTATACTTGTAGATCTATAGTAAGGGTTTGAACAAGAAAGTTGTAGGGTTTATAAAACCCTAGGATTTTCTTTGTCGAAAATGATGAAGAATGCAATAATGATCGATGAAAATAAGTGTCAAGGTTTGTAATATCATTAGGGTTTTAATTTAAAACCATATCAAATAAAAAGTGTTGAAAATAAAAACCCTAGGCCTGTAGATGGATTGCTTCTGCCTAAATAAAAGAAAATCCTAGCTCCTAGAGGATTTGACAACTTGATGATGAGGTTGATTTGCAAGGAGGATTAAAAAAGACTAAGGATGAAGAGGGAGATGTCATGATCTTAAAAGATAAATATCTTGTATTTTTTATTATTATGTTTTAATCATTAATGACATTGGATTATTTATGAACCCTAGTTAGGGTTTGGAAAAGAAAATTTAAATTATGATCGCTTGAAAAACCATAACTTCTTAATGATGTGGATGATATGAATTCCTAGATAATATGGATGATGATATGGAAATATTAATGATACAAATTCTTTATGGTGTCTTGACAATGATGAAAATCCATTGTCGATATAGATTTCTTAATATGGGCTCCTTGATAATTTTGACTTATTAATAATGTGGAATCATTGGTATTGATCTGAACAAGGTCAAATGGACTCCTTGATAATGTGGACTCCTTGTTGAAAATGTGGATGAGAAACTTCTTAATGTTGATATGGACTTCTTGATGATGTTATGATCTCTTAATGTTGATATGGAATTCTTGATGATACAGATCTCTTGATGCTTATATGGATTTCTAATGATGTGGATTCCTTGATAATGATGATGTAGACAAAATTGATTCCTTGATAAGTTGAACGAGGTTCATTAGACCCAATACGACTAAGATCAAGAGGGAGCTATCACAATCTGAAAAGATAAGTACTTTATTGATTATTATTATTTCATTACGAGTCTCTTAGTTTTGTATGTATTTCTTGGTTGGATTTGTTCTTCCCTAGCCTACGAGTGAGGATTGCAGGTACATTTCTAAGATGTGAAAATATGGAAGAACAAAGTAACAAGAAGAATTGTGAGTGGATGGGCTTTGGACTCGGAGGGAGCATACAAGATTAAAGCATGTTTATGATAAATATGGAAAGAATTTTTCAAGAGTAATGTTGATATGAACATGTTAAAGATGAGCCCATGATTTTTCTGCTATGTATTGGTGATATGTTTTTGACAAGGACTGAGGTCCTCTTCGTCTAGTGTAAGAGGGAGCTGATTAAAGAATTGAAAGATTGAAAGTATGGCTCGAGCCTAGTTTAATTCCTACTAAGGTTGTGGCATAATGGATTATGATTCCATGGAAAATTTCTTGAAGAAAATTTGAAGAAGCTATGAGACTTTGTTGCTGAATCCCTCTGTTTGAACCACATGATGCATGCAATTTTTGATTCTATTTTGAAGAGTTGTATTGGTTTGAATAAAAATGATGACCCCACTACATATAGCATGATTGAACAAGCTAGTTGTTGATCTATTTGATATGATGCTTATGTCGATGAGCAGGTTGTTGATATTTACTTCTGTGAGAAGCATATTATTGTCTTCTATATTTTGCTATGTTTACTGATATTCACTTTTGTGAGAAGCTTCAAATAAAGATAAGTGAACAAGCTAGATACTGTTGTTTGTTGAAATGTTTGATAAAGTAATGAGATCCACCATGGCTACATTTTTTCTATTGAACCAGTTAATGATGTTTATATGAAGAAACTGGAATGGCTGAGAATCCCCTTGAGAGGGGGCATTGATTACATAACATCATGATTCCTCCTATCGATTGTGTGTCGTGAGACTTTGTGGTTTAGGAGATGAATTGATATGATGATTCCTCTTGTAGGTTGTGTGCTCTAAGACCTTGTGGTCTGGGAGATGCATTGACTAGATGATTCCTCTTGTAGGCTATGTGATGTGAGACCTTGTGGTCTAGGAGATGCATTTAATTAATGATTCCTCCCTTAGGTTGTGCATTGTGAGACCTTGTGGTTAGGGAGATGCATTGAGATGAGTTGGATTTTATGTATATTTCCTTATGATGAGACTAATGAATTCTCTCTTAGGTTGTGGGCTATGATACCTATGATTGGTTGAGGAGATTGATCCTGATGGAGAGAGAGATTTGTATATGCGATATCTTCCTTAGGATGTGGGTTGTGAGACCTATGATTGGTAGAGAAGATTGATCTTGATAAAAATAATGAAAAGTAACTCCCAGGCTAAGAGGGAGTGTTAGAAATATAGTGCCATGGTCAATATTTTCATCATGTAAATAATTTGAAAATTTGAATTTATAAATTTCCTCGAAAATATTTTAAATTCATCTTCATATTATTTTAAGTTGGTTGGGATCCCAAGAGGCACCCATTCAAATCCCTCCTCAAGTTTATAAATAAGAGACAATTTCTCCTCATTTGGGCACATAAAAATTTGTCTTATGCATCATTGATCCAATGAAATTAGAGGGATGGTCAAAATTTTAGGGAGGGCTGAAATTTCAGGAGTTTGGTTTTTGTCATGGCACATGATCATGATCTTGGTTTTTAGTTTGGCTATTGTCTTGATATTTTGTCTTCTGATGTATTAAGGAATATGGAAATCTCTCTGTCTCTCTTGTAAGGAAGAATTTTTGGGTTTTCCCCTCGTGGGTTTTTTCCTAGCCTTAGGCCTAAATTCTGTGTCTCTTGTCTAATTGTCTCAGGTTTATTTCTACTACTCTGTCATGTATTGGTTTATAAGTTTTATTCTGTATAAATACTTAATGATTTTCATTAAACACAATGTGGAACTAACACTAATTGATCGGTGGAAGTAGTTATTTTTTGAAGAAAAAATTTAATTCTAGCTATGCCCTAGAAAATCAACAAATTGAACCTCCCTCTCTCCCTGCGCAGAGCATAAGGCTCCTCAACTAGAGAGAAAAGTACCAAAAATCACCTCTCATAATACCCATAACCAAGGCACCAACTTGACATGGTGCAGTGAATGCCACCCATAGTACCCCTTTCAGCTCCCACACTTCTACAAGGGCACTTATCACCACAATAACCAACTTGAAAAGACGATGGTGGAGTACCACCTCGTTTAACTTTGGTTCTTGAGGCATAGACACCCCCATCGAGGAAAGTTTCTCACAAGCCAAAATTATATGTAACTCTTCCAGCCAAGTAAAGTTTTCATTAATACGCAAGCTGGAGGAGAAGTCCAAGTCTAAAGATTCACTTCCCTAGTTAGCTAAAAGGTCAACTGCTTTATTTCCATTATGGAAAGTGTGTGAGGTGATCACCTATGGGAAGGATAGAAACAAATATTGTATTCGAGACATCAATAGATCCAATCTCCAACTTTGTACTAACTTAGAGGTTGGGGATTCATGAATCAATTTTTTTTATTCCTATAGCAACTTGAGAATCACCAATGATCTGAATCTTGGATAAGCCTGCCTCTCTTGCTATCTGTAAACCTATTTCTAGAGCGAGGAAACTCACCACATTGATGGTCATGTGGCCATATCATCGCGCATAGAGTCGAATGACTCTGCCGCTATGATTCCAAAAGAGACCACCGAACCCAACATGCCCACGGTTTTCCTCTAATGCTCCATCAAAATTAACTTAATAAATACCTTTGGAGGGGCATAAATTGTGCCACTGGGATATTGGGGTTGAGATATCAGCTTACCTTTGAGGAAACGTTCATTTCTAGAGAGAGTTCTCGAGATTCAAGAATTTGCCCCTCCTATTGATCCACTTTCAAATCCTCTTCCTTCTAGTTTTTTGAGAGTGGTCTCTTTAAGGTTTTCAATAGTGATTTCCCAAACATGCTCCTAGGATAGATTTTAATTATAATGAGATTATATTTTTATTTTATTTTAATGTGTTTGATTTTAAGTTTGTATCTCTTTAAAATATATTTATGTATTTATATAATTACAAAATGTAAAAATAAAAAATAAAAATTCACAATATTATATGAAATGATTTTATACAATATTATATAATATTTTAGATTTTCATACTTATATATATATATATAGACTTTTCTTTCTTTTTGAATTTATCATTTGAAAATTAACAAGTTAACTTGAATAATTACAATAAAACATATACATTTTATATATCCTTGGGGACATATAACATCCATTCAGAGGTGTTAGTTCAACCATACAACCCTTAAATTTTTTGGGGGCTAAAGTTGGCATTAGCTATATATTTTTTTTGATTAAAAAAAAAAAAAACTTTTCTAAATCACTATTGGAGTGCTAGCATAAGGTTAGAATTTTGTGCCTAGGATGAGGCAACAAGATGACATGAGTATGTTGTTTGGTGTTGTTAGTGGTATTGACATAATTCAGAAAATTAATTCTAGTGTCATATTACGCAACACCGCCAAACCTCCAACTATTTATTGAAGTGCTAAATGCTTGACTTCAGTGAGATTGTCCATAATTGCATACCAAACCTTTTATGTCTGTGAGGTCCTCTTCATGTTTATATGTTCATGCATATAAAATTTCATGTTTGCGGGCCCCCTCCTCACAATTATATAATTTTATCATTTCAGTATAAACATTGTGATATGTAATATTTATGTTATATAAACATTTGCAAGATAAACCTTATGATATACACCCTTGGATATAAGCTTTATGATATATTCAATGTGGGTAATAGTTGTGGACCCGTAAACGATTCGATGGTGGAGGAGCGTTAACATATTTGAAGGCTCAAATTTAATAACAGAACCCCCCGCTCCCACTTCTATTTGTGATTTCACTAGGGGGTTCCATGTTCATAGTTCCGATGTGAGTTTCATTGAATCGATCCAACGGTTACAGCTCATGGCTACCAAATAGACGAAATGTGAGGGCTCGACCTTGTTTTGGTACGAAGAAGGGGTGGGGTTTCGATTTTGGATCTTTCCGATCCATTAGGGATGGATCTAGACCATTGAAGGGATAGTTTTGTGGCAACTTGATTCGTGGTAACATGCACCATATGACCAATTGTCCCAATGAGTGGAGATAAAAAGGGGTAAGACCCCCGTTACCTTAGACCCATAATTATATTATTTGTGTTAGAACATAAGGGCTTATGGCTCCTTTTGGATCAATGACATGTTGGATATTCTAGTAAGGAAGCTATTCAAACAATATTCCTTATCCTTAATAATTGATTGTGAACTTTAATTAGTTTCTTATTTTTCTTTATTAGATTCTTAATAATTAAGAGCATAAATAATAAAGACAACTGACGCAAGAAGTAGGCTCCAAGCCAAGAAAAAAACCCTCCAAGGGGAAAACCAAAAAATAATCATTTCTCTTCTTATAGAATCAATTCAAATGAAAAAATCAAGACCTGAAGGCCAAAGTCAAACCTCCTCCGCCAAAGTCAAACCTCCTCCAAGCACCAAGTCAACCCTCCAAACGATCTTCTTCAAAACAAGACAAGATCTACCAAAGTCAACAAAAGTAAACTAATTTAAGGTCTGCTCCAATCAAAGTTTTGGTCCTCAATTCAGGTCTACAATTTCGACCTTGTAACAACTGTAGAAACCCTAGAATATTCACACATGTGAGAGAAAATGATCACAAAAAATAGTTTTTCGGTTTCTTCTTGAGATGCTTCTTTCTCTTAGACTGTTATGAAACTAGCTCACAAAAAGATAGAAAAGATAGATCAATGTCTTAGAATTCAGCCTCTTCGAGGGGGCAACTTCCTTTACATTACAAAAATGAACAATTCTTGGATGATACAAATGACAAGACCTCCTTTCTATATATAGGAGTCTAAGGGGTCATTATATAATCAAAGGCGACATAACCATAATGATGTAAAGGCACAATAATAACAATGGCGGGCTTCTATGGGGCACAATAATAATAATATGGGGACTACATGGGCACAACAATATAATAAGGTGGTTGTACTAATAACAATAATGGGTTACACTAGTAGTATAGGGACTTAACATGCCCCTCTCCTTCAAAAAGTGTTGTCCTCAACGCTTGAGTAGTCCTTGATGCTTTCGTTTAAAATTCTTGTCCTCCCATGTGGAATCTTCAGCGGATAAGTTCTTCCACTTGATGAGATACTCTGAAATTGATCAATTTCGTTGCTGTCGGGTTCTTGTTTTTGTGACCGCTCTAGGCTCTAATATGATTTTTCCTTCCTCGCCAAGTTCTGGTAATATTGTTTGAACTGGGATCTTCTGCAAATTTTGAATGAGTGGCCATACTTCTTCGTCCTTCTTCCATTCATCCCTTGCTTCGTTTATCCAATCTGGTTGGATAATAGAAATAGCACAAAACAATGCTTCCACATCCTCATCCTTTCTTGAGAGTGCATCTGCAATAACAGTTTGCTTCCCCTTTTTGTAGATTGTTTCAAAGTCATAACCCAACATCTTTGTGACCCATTTTTGTTGCTCTTCAGAGGATAATATTTGTTCTAAAAAGTATTTAAGACTATCATGATCCATTTTTACCTTTAAGTGTCTTCCCATTAGGTAGGGTTGCCATTTATTAAGTGCATTTAGTATTGCCAACATTTTCTTCTCATAAAGAACCGTGTAAATACTTTCATTTGATTGGACAAATTTAGAAAGCAATGGGTTTCTCATCTTGTGTTAAAACAACACCAATTCGATTTCCTGAAGCATCACATTCCACAATAAAGGTTTTTGTGAAGTCTGGCATAGCTAAGATCGGTGCTTGGCACATTGCCTCTTTAAGATGTTCGAAGGCCTTTGTTGCTTCTGGAGTCCATGAAAATGCATATTTCTTCAATAATGTTGTTAGAGGTGCTGCTATTCTCCCATAATTCTAAACAAACTTGCAATAATACCCTATCAACTTGAGAAATCCTTGCAGATGCTTTATGGATGTGGGGATTTTCCATTCCTTAATGGCATTAATTTTTCTAGGGTGTACCTTAATACCTTCATGAGATACAATATGATCGAGATATTCCACCTCTTGTACTCCAAAGAAACATTTGGAGCTTTTTGCATATAATTGTTTCTTCTCCCATAGTTTGAGTACCCTGTCAACATGTTGAACATGATCCTTACAAGACTTGTTGTAGATTAGTATATCATCAAAAAATACTAACACAAATTTTCTAAGGAAGGGTTTGAAAATGGAATTCATTAAACCTTGAAATATAAAAGGTTCATTGGTAAGGCCAAAAGGCATGACCAAAAATTCATAATGACCCTCATGAGTTCTAAATGAGGTTTTCAGAATGTCTTCAGTCTTCATTATGATTTGATGATATCCTGAATGAAGATCCAACTTGGTGAAGTAAATTGATCCATGCAACTCATCCGATAATTCATCAATGGCAGGAATGGGAAATTTATCTTTAATAGTGAGCTTGTTGAGCTCCTGATAATTCGAAAACATGCGACATGATCCATCCTTCTTGTGCACCAATACTACTGGAGCAAATAAAGAACTTTGACTAGGTTGAATTATACCAACCTCTAGCATTTCTACAACCATACATTCAATTTCAATCTTTTGGGCATAAGGATATCTATACAACCTGATGTTTGGAGGAACACTTCCTGGAATAAAATGAATAGCATGATCATGATCACGAATAGGTGGGAGGCCTTTGGGAGTCTCAGATACCTTGGAACGATTGTCCAAGACTTTTTGGAGATCTAGAGAAATAGATGATTTCAATGTGGGAACCTTTAGCGAAAATAATTGTGAAATTATGCCTCGTTGTTCATTATTTAGAAGCTTTGTCATACCGTTAGAGTTGATTATCTTTCCTGGTTTCCCTGCAATACCCCTTAATTCAAGTTCCTTTCCTTCTGCACAAAATTTGATGAAAATTTCTTGAAAATTAAAAGCTATTGTACCCAAGTATTGTAGCCATTGGACTCCTAGTACAACATCAACACCCCCCATTGGAATGGAAAGCATTGGGCTATTCAATACATATTCTCCCATGGATAGCATGATATTATGGCACTTTCCAAAGCAATTTATGGTTCCTCCACTTGCAACAATCACTTGACACTCTGGTGCTGGATATAGGAAGCAATTCAATTCCTTAGCTATCTTACAATGAATAAAATTATGGGTACTTTCCGAATCAATCAACACTATTACCATTTTCTTCTTGATATATCCTTCTATCTTGATAGTTTGAGTGGTAATTCTAGCCAATGCATTACAAGATATGGTCAGATTCATTTCTTCTTTATCTAGGGTTTTTTCCTGGAGTATATCCTCTTCTTTTGACATTTCTTGTTCCTTTTCTTCCTCCTCTTCATAGCCTATGTAGAATAATTTCTTCTCAACACACTTATGACCTTTAGTGTATTTGCTATCACAATTGTAACAAATCCCTTTTTCTCTTTTTTCTTCCAATTGTTGTGGTTTCAACCTTATAGGTCTTGGAAGGCTAGGGGAAACAACACTTCCATCTTTATAGTTGTGAGTATTAGGCTTCTTGGTTGCCATAATTTTGCTTTCCATTTTTCTTACTAACCTGAATGCCTTCTCCAATGAATCAGGTTCCCAAAGGTGAACCTCATGTTGGATATTATCCTTTAAAGTCCCTATGAACACATCAATCCTATGCTCCACTGGAATACCTTTTACCCTTATGTTCAATTATTGGAAGTCCTCAATGTGCTCCATCATTGAACCCTTTTGTTTGAGATTTATAAATTGGCTAAAAAAGGTGTTTCTTTTTGTATCCTCATAATGTGCTATGATTTCTTCCGTAAAAATTGCCCAAGAGATAATTTTTTACGAGAGAAAAGCCATCAATACCATACAAACTGATTTGGTTCAAAACACAAAGTTGCAATGTGTACCACATTATGGAGATTGAAAAATTGCTCCATCTGTAGTATCCATGTTTTGAGATCCTTGCCATCAAATTTCCTCATATTGATTTTTGGAACATGGTGGGTCTTCAATCCAACATTAGAGTCTATGACATCATGATTAACATTTCTTTTGTTCTCATCACAAGTTTCCTTTACTACCCTTTCACCATTAGTAACCATTTGTTGTAGCAGCTTATTCAAATTTATCTTCAATTCTTCCATCTTAGTGTCCATGCCATTCATCTTAGCTTCCATGCCATCCATATTAGCTTCCACGCCATCCATATTAACTTGCACACCATTCATATTAGCTTCCACGCCATGCATCTTGGCTTCAGTTACCTTTTGTGAGAGTGAAATTTGTTGTACCCGGTCTTGTAATTTTGATATATCATGTTGCATTTCTTCCTCTTCTTCAAGAGTCATGCAAGATATTTCAAGTTGCTTACTAGGTGTTTCCATTGTATTTCTTCGGGGCATCAATTAATGCTAATAATTCTTCACTATTCCCTTTGAATTCCTTCAAACTAATTTTTCAAACCAACCTTATGCAAAATTAAAAAAAACCTACACACCTTTTTTTTTTCACTTTGTAAGAGCTCGCTACTGAATATGTTGTATCTTTGTAATTGCGGATCTCGAATATCTGAAATTTCATCCTACAGTATCCCTTTGAGTCCTATTTCTAACCCCGCAACTCTGATCAAGGTTGGATTCTCCAAGGAAGAGTTATGCCAAATCTCCTACGGTGACCTGATTATAGACTAGTTTAGTAGAGAAAACTTGTACGAAGTGCAACGTGTCACTGTTTTGACCTTAGTACTTGAAATTGATATAAAAAAAAACTATATGTCATCCTCTTTCTGAAAATTCTTACGAAAGTTCAATCTAGTGCTCAGAACAAAAGTTATGATGATTTTCCCCAGGTCACCTGTTTGGAATGTAATTCAGGAGTCTGAAAAAACCCTAACTTCCTCAGATCATACCTCTGAAAATATAGTGAGACAAGCTCTGAAGTTTTCACCTGAAGTGTAGAACAATTTCGGTTCAAATGGGTTTTGATTTTAGCTTCTACAACGTTGAAGAAAAAAAGTTATAGTGAAAATGCCACGATGACCTATTTGGAGCAGCGAAACCCTAGAATCCAAAGCTCCGATACCGAATGTTATGAAACTAGCTCACAAAAAGATAGAAATGATAGATCAACGCCTTAGAATTCAACTTCTTCATGGGGGAAACCTCCTTTACATTACACAAATGAACAATTCTTGGATAATACAAATGACAAGACCTCCTTTCTATTTATAGGAGTCTAAGGGGTCATAATATAATTAGAGCCGACATAATGATAATAATGTAAGGGCACAATAATAATAATGGTGGGCTTCTATGGGGCACAAATAACAATATGGGGACTACATGGGCACAACAATATAATAAGGTGGTTGTTAAAATAACATTAATGGGTTACACTAGTAGTATTGGGACCTAACATAGACCTTTGCTCCCTTTTTTTCTTCTTTCTTGTTTGAGATAAAACTATAGAAGTGTGTTCTAATGAGGTATAAGCTCCTTCTATATATATGATTATCATGAGGTCAAATAACCCTTCTCTTAGGTAAACTGTGGCTGACTTGGTCTTGGAGGTAATTTTGAATTTCTAGACTCAAAAATGAATTCTTTTACTTGTTACAACTTTCCCAAATGGGTCTTATACAAATAATATTGACTTGCTTGAATCATAACAATTATTCTTATGACTTGAAAAACCCTAGGAGCATGAAATGCATGCTTGACCTAGTTGACCATTTAAAAGAAGCATGAAACCCATGCTTGAAAATAATATTTTTCTTTCTTCACTTGCTTGTTACATAAGATATACATAATGACATGAGTACAACGACAATTATCAAGACCAAAACTAGTTACATTTTCCAACACTTCCTTTGAACTAGGGATGTATTCATAATTGTACAATTGGTACAAGGATATTCCCAAACTAAATATTTCTCATAATAAGAGTCAAATTAATATGCCATCTTTAGGCATCAACATCATAACTAACATTATCATCATAGTAAGGCCTTAACTAACATCATTTTATTTTAAAGCATAATGTTGGGAGGCTTTATGTGAGGCACCACACTACCTCTTAAGGCACATACCCCATCAAGATGTTCACTAGATATGTCCTTTTAGGATTGTTCTTATCTTGGAATACCCATCCTCAAAGAATATAAATCCTCTTCAACCACTCTTGTATTGGATACCTATCCAATCCTTAAAGAGTGTTGATCAACTTCCTATCTTGAATTTTCTATCATCAAGGAGTATTAATCTTAGATGCTTATCCAATCCTCCATTCTCCTTTCTCTTTCCTTCACTAATACTTATGGTTGTTAGTCATGGTCTACTACATGACACATGGATAATATGATGTCTTAACCTCACTCTGTCTCAACCAGAGAGGATATCCTCATTCCCTCTTGATTAGGGAATATATCCTTGCTCCTTCTCAATCATTTAAGGAGACTTCTTACTCCCTCTCAAACATAGAGGAGATTCCTTAGCTCCTTTCAATTGGGAAGTAAATTTCTTTATCATGTCTTCATCAATACATTAGCTAATAGTTCTTCATGGAGATCTTCAAGTAGCTATATGGTTCCTTCTTCCCTTTGTATCTCATCATATTGAGATTTTATAATGGAGCCAAACTCTCTTGAAATTGTGACAGTGTTCATGCCATCAACCTTTAAAATCACTTTCCTCTAGTCATTATCAACAAAGGCATTATATTGAGCCAATCAAAGTAGAGCTAGTCATAGCCTTCTCATATCATGAAAGTGATTTTCATTGTTATCGAAACATAAACATCTGGTTATCCCTTTTGTACTACTACCTTTCAATCCCAAGATTATGTGGACATCTTGACCATATAATCCTCTAAATATTACCATTTCCATCCACTCAATTAATGTATTCATTGAATTTTGTTCAAAACAAATAGTTGTAAATACATTTATCTCAACTACCATTATGGATTTATCCAACATTATTCTAGGTAGCAAAACCATATATTAACTAGATAACCAATACCAAACTATCAACATCATAATTACCTCAACATGATGGCATTTTGTCAAGATTTCATATTATACTTACTTGTTTCCTTTGAGATCAACATCCCTTCGCATGATCCATCTCCATGATTTTGATTAAAGTGTCCATTGAGCAAGCTGCAATTTCTTCTTCCTTGGAGTTTTCATTATCAACTCTCTTTCTTTCTTTAGGAGATTAAATTTTATGTTGATCAATATCATCATGTCTAAGTCATGCCATCTTGTGGAAGAGTCTTGATCTTTAGCCATTAATACAAGACATACCAAACTTCTTTTTCTAAGAATAAAGTAATCACATGAAAGACAACAACTCTTTCTGCAATATTCTTATAGACATGAATTCTACCTTCTAGAGAAGGGTTACTAAAACATGCATACCTTTTCTTTCATGTAACCATTTAGCCATATTTCTTTGAACTAGCTTGCTTCTATCCTTATTGAGAATAAGCTTTCCTTCATAAGATGTGAAAGACTTCAATTATTCCTTTCATACTTCAACTCGACCATCCACAAACCTTCATCCTTCAATACTATTGTTTCCATACTAAGTGGAATATACTAGTCATGTCATAATTCTTATTCTAGGAACCTTTCTTAAATGTTGGTTCTTAGTGCAGGATCCTGGTGATCCTTCTTGCAAAGTGATTCCCTCTAACATTATGTTAGAAATTTCTAGGATGAACTATGATATGCAAAATGGTCCAAAACTTCTCATTCTTGCTAGCTAGATGACTTATTTCAATGTAATTTGATCATGTAGACTCTATTTTCTCTAATATCGTATGCCTCCTTCTATGATGGCATGCTTTAAAAATTCCAAGACTCTTATAGAGAATGCAATAATGCATGCTACTATAACTTCTACTTTATAATAAAAAGAAAATCAAACTGCAAATGAACCTAAAATAGATGGAGATTCCTTCAATAATATAGATCCTTGGGATCTTCACCTTTCAACTTCTTATCAGGTTCTTCCTTTTCTTTAGCTATGTAAGCTCCACTCCTTTCCTTCCTTTTGTTGTTTTTATTGTTTGGAAAATCCCTCTTAAAATGTCCATACTCATTGCATCCAAAGCATTGTATCTTGGACATATATGGTTTTCCTTTGGACTTTCCAAAATTCCTTTTTTTCTTCTTCTTAGATTTTACAACAAAGGATTGAGACTTCTCATCTGATTTAGCGTCATCCTTTGCCTTTATCCTTGTTTATTCCAATATACATTGGTCCCATAATTCATCAAATGGAGTAGTATATTTTCTTTAGTAGATACTAGTTTCAAAACTGCTCCATTAAGGTGGCAAATCATTTAGTAGACAAGTAGTCATTACTGAATCAGAAATGACTTCCCCAAGCCCTTGCAACTAGTCCCTCAATTATGATATACTCATAAGGTATGCAGACATATCTTGATCCTTTGACATAATTGTTCTATATAGTTGATTTCTCAAGGCTATCTTCTGACCTACTGTACTTATAGAGTGCAATTTTATCAACTTATCATAGATATATTTAGATGTACTCAAATGAACAACAAATAGAATGTGATGATCCTTTGTGGATTCAATAAGAATCCTTTGTGCCCTCACCTCTCCCTTTTTTTTTTTTTTTAACAAAGTTGGCTATTTTTATATTATAAAATTCATGACCATAGGTCTGTTACATAGTTATCGGAGGTGGGGGCAAAGAGGGGCAAAACCGGGTACGCAGACCCAAACTCCTCGATGCTACCTCTATGACTGCAATTGAAAAGAAAACGGCTATAATGCCTGACAAACACACCACCTATCCTACGAAATTGATAAACCATAGGCACTTAAGAGATTTTCTGAGTGGCTGAATCATCTGGCTGTGGGTTTCCTTATTCTAGTGGATGTCTCAGCTTGATGGCTTTGAGTGAAGGATCTGATCTGCTGCACTGCTTCTTCCAGGTGACTGCACCTATCTTTCAAATTTTCGATTTCTGCCTTCTGCTTCTCTAACTTTTTCCGCCTGGAACTGCTGTCCGCTTCATAATCTTCCTTAAGCTCATTAAAATGTTTAACAAAGCTATTGATCATGACTGTATGGGCTTTGCACATAGTGCAATCTCTGCTAAAGAGTCTGTCTAAGTTGATTGTTGGAGCATTTGGATTCTGCTGATTTTGATTGCCTGCCATGTTTAAACCAGTTGAGAGATCAGGGATCAAAGTGGGAGAGATGAGAGACCTGGGACAGAGAGTGATTAGGGAGAAAGGCGCTGAAGCGGAGGCTTGAGGGAAGGAGATGAGAGACCTGTGACAGAGAGTGATTAGGGAGAAAGGCGCTGAGGCGGAGGCTTGAGGGAAGGAGATGAGAGAACGGAGGGCGCTGAGAATGGTGGAAGAAAGTCTTCGAGATTGAGCCCGCCCTCTGCAGCTGTAAAGGCACCAAATATCAGTATTCAGTAAAACAAAACAGAGACTATCCTTTACCCGACTCAGGAAGCGCTGCGGTGGAACTTCGAGCAGGATGTCCGCTTTAAGAAAGAGCCTTCGAACAGAGCGCTCAATGAACTGGGATCTACTGATGAGATGCACTACAGGGAGTTTCATGGCTATGCCCCGATTTATAGGGAAAGGGATATCTTCGTGAAGCATCTACCTGTTCTGCGCAGATCTATCCTTGGGCAGGAAGAGATCCTCCGAGGTGATGGTTCTGATCTAGATACACTTACCGAGTTGATGGACTTGGTCACGCAACCTGCAGTCGACGGAGCTTCTCAAGTGCTGGATCACGAGTCTGTCATTCTTGATGATCGAGTCTGAAATCAGAGGGATGGTAACCGTCCTTTGCTGCCAGGCTTGAAAACCGAGATGATATGATAGAGGGGAAGGGAATGTACAGGTACTGAAGAAATGATTCATGAGATGACTTATATGTGGAGGCAGACGGGTGAGGAAGGCCTGTCTAAGGGATGTCTCTTTCATAAACCTCATCATTCTCTTTAACCTGACCTACGTTCCTTTTTGTGGCCTTATTTGCTTGCTCATCCGCCTCGCTGTTATTTCCTCTTAGGACATGCTTGAAGGTTACCTCGTTGATGTTCTTTAGAACCTCCATTATCCTGGTTTTAATGCTGTTTAGAGCTTCTTGTTTGAAGTCTTTCCCTGAGTTCAGAGCTGCAATGATAATTGCATAGTCACCCAAGATAAGAAGATTTTGTAATCCTAGCTTTATGGCAATTGAGATCCCCAGGAGGAGACTGTAGGCCTCCGCCTTATTGTTTGTCATGCTGCCTAAACCCCACTCGTATTTGACAATAGTTTTCCCCTAAGCGTCCTTGATTATGCCTCCAGCTCTGGCTTGGCCCGGGTTGTTTTTAGAGGCGCCATCGAAGTGGAGGGTAGGTCTTTTTTGCTTCTGGATCCAATTGTTGATTTCTTTTTTATTTCCCCTCAGCTTCCACTCTAGATTTCTTCTTCCTTTGAGTTCGTGGTTTTGTAGTCCTTTATCATACTTGAATTTGTTTATCCAATCCTTTAGGCTTGCCTCTATCTTTTCCTGATCTGCTTGGCTTATCCCATTTGTCTCGATGGTCTCAGTAATTAGAGCGGTCGTTTTAGCAATAACTCTGGAGATATAAGGCTTTATGTTATTGAAGATGCAATTGTTTCTGGCAATCCAGATCTGCCAGCATAGGTTTGAAGGGATGCAGTTCCATGTTCTTGTGGCTAGATTCTTTTTTTTGTTAGCTTGATGAAGACTGTGCGCCCATCTTTTCTGAAGGAGGGTAATCTGACTAGGGAGGTCTCCTATGGCCAAAGGACTGATGATATGGTTCCAACAGGCCTTGGCAAAGGGACACTCAATAAAAAGATGGCTACAGCTTTCCTCCTCTTCTCTGCACATGCAACATATTGAGGGGCCCTGTATGCCCCTCTTCCTTAGGTTTTCTGCAGTGAGAATTTTCCCATGGAGTAGGGTCCAATTGAACAGTTTGACTTTTGGTAAACTTTCCACCTTCCAGACTGCCTTGTGAAGAGACCAACTGTTGACTGCAGAGGCGTTTTGGAGGACTCTGTATCCTTCCTTGACCGTGTAGCAGCCTCCATTTGGATCCCAAATGAACTCGTCCTCTGCCATAAGGTTTTTTGGAGCTGAGCCAATGAGAGATAACTTGAGGTCTTTCCAGGTGTTTCTGAGATCATTGGGGAGGGTGAGGGGTTTCCAACCTTTCCAGCAGTTTTGGTCCCAGAGGGAGATGTCATAG
Organism: Pinus taeda; assembly: GCA_000404065.3. Taxonomy (NCBI): domain Eukaryota; kingdom Viridiplantae; phylum Streptophyta; class Pinopsida; order Pinales; family Pinaceae; genus Pinus; species Pinus taeda. Next base: position 9,968 of record APFE030667452.1, on the reverse strand, counting down.
AGGGTTTTGATGTTTGCCTCCTTCATCCATTGTTGCAATGGTCCAAATTTATGAAGAGAACCTCTGGCCTCCGAGCCCATAATTCTGTCCTCCCAGATGCTTACCTCTTTCCCATTGCCCGGGGCGCGTGAGATGTGAGGTTTGAATTGGGGAAGAGAGTTCTTAATCAGTTTCCAGACTGGTGTGCTTTGCCTGTCAATGATGGGTTCCTTGATGATATTACTATTGACCCCATTCAGGTATTTTCTCTTGATGATCTCTGTCCACCAAGCACCTCGTTCACTGAGAATCCTCCAAATTAATTTGAAACCCATAGCTATGTTTGCTAACCTTGGCACTCTTACTCCTAGGCCTCCTTTTTCTAAGGGGAGAATGACCTTACTCCATTTGACCAAGCTGAACTTTTTTGTGTCATGCTTCCCTCCTTGCCACAGAAAGCTTCGTATTAACAGCTCCATGTGCTTATGAATGCTTGCTGGAGCAAGAGTGGTGGCGAACTGATAGATAGGTAGGGCTGAAAGGATGGCCTTTATAAGGATTTTTCTTCCTGCCAAGTTAAGCCAATACACTCCCCAGCTCTGGAGCTTCCCTCTTAGTTTTTCAATTAATTTGAACCATATCTCAGATTTGATCGTTTCCTTGGCTAAGGGAAGTCCTAGGTACATAAAGTAAGACCAATTTCCTTGGGCGGGGATCTCCATGATTAAAGAGATTCGCTGAGTTACATATCTTGGAACATTCCAGGTGTAAATCATGCATTTGTTGTTATTTAATTTACCTCCAGAAGCTTGGAGGAAGAGGTCCAATGTTTCTTTGAATCTTCGAGCCATAAGGCTTGAGGCGCCACCGATAAGGAGAGTGTCATCAGCAAACAGAGAGTGGTTGATTCCTTTAGACCCTCGGACAATGTTGATCCCTGTTATTTCCTTTCTCCTTCGTTTGTTCTCCAAATGCAAGCTTAGAGTTTCAGCCATGATGATGTAGAGGAAGGGAGACAGCGGGCATCCTTGCCTCAGTCCTCTTGAGCTTTTAAAGGCAATACCTGGTCTGCCATTGATAAGGGGAGCAGTCCAATTGGTAGATATGCATTCCATGATTCTGCTTGTGAAGTGTTCAGAAATACCAAAAGACTTTAAGACGGCCTGGAGGAAAGTGTGACTAACCCGATCAAAGGCGCTTGCCATATCGAGTTTGATGATCATTCCCTTTTCCTTCCTTGACATGCTGCTGTGTATTGCTTCCTGTATGAGAATTACATTATCCGTGATATGCCTCCTGGGAACGAAACCACCTTGGTTTTCAGAAATGAGAGAAGGGAGGATTTTTTTAATCCTATTTGCCAGGATTTTGGAGATGATTTTGTAAGATACATTGCACAATGATATCGGGCGAAATCTGTCAAAGGATTGGGGGTTAGGGTCTTTGGGGATCAAAGCCAAATGGGAGGACTTGATGCTGCTGCCCATTTTGCATTTGTTGAAGAAGTTTTTAGCCATTCTTGTGTAATCCTTCTTGATGATTTCCCAGTGTGATCTATAGAAGGCCACTGTGAAGCCATCTGGTCCAGGGGCCTTATCCATAGGCATGCTGTGTAAAGACCATTCGATTTCCTCCAACGTGATCTCCTTGTCCAGATCTGCATTTTGGGCTTTTGAGATCTTGTTCTTGATTATACTCAGAAAGTCCGGGTTTTCCAGGTAGTGGGGATTAGCAGTTAAGAGAGTTTTGAAGTGTTGGGACGCTGCTTCCTTAATCTGCTCTTGGTCCGTTACTACCCTTCCATCAACCATAATCCTTTCAATGTTGTTCCCTGCTCTCCTTAATTTGAGATTGTTATGAAAGAAGGAGGTATTTTTATCACCTGAGTTGAGCCAGAGGCAGCGTGATTTTTGTCTTTGCTCTTCCTCTTCCAAACGATTCTGATTATACAATTTCTTGTACAGTTCGTTTTCTGTTCGTTGATCCTCTTCACTGACTTGGACGTTCTCCTTTTCTTTACTCCACAGGTTTATTTTCTCTTGGAGGTCGGTTTTCTGTTTTCCTTGCTCCGCTGCGTATTTTCGAGCCCATTGCTTGATGGCGCTCCTTAGAAGTTTTAGCTTGGATTCCCAGATGAAATGAGGGGATCCCGAGATGTCCCTTGCCCATTGCTCCTTTATCAGGTCTCTGAAGTCTTGTCTGCTGTCCCACGCTTTGTTATATTTGAAGGGGAGGGGTCCCCAATTTTCTCCTTTGTCCAAATGGAGGGCCACTGGTTTATGGTCTGAGATGAACCCTTTAATGATTGTGCATTGTATTCTAGGAAAGTTGGTAAGAATTCTCTCCTGAACCACAATCCTATCCAACCTTTCTTTGATGTTGCTTTTACCTGCCCTCTTATTTGACCAAGTGAAGCGCCCGTTTTTGGGAGGAATGTCAATTAGATTATGTGTTTGAATGATTTCTTCTAATGCCTCTCTTGAGGAGTCAGCATAGAAGTTCCCCCCCATCTTCTCTTCTGCACTTCTGATTAGATTCAGGTCTCCTCCCAGGAAGATGTTCCTTCCTTGGGTAGTCAAAAGATCAAGGGAGAGTGACTCCCAGCAAGAAGCTTTGTCTCTGAAATGGGGAGGAGCGTAGACATTGTATATTGAGAAATCTTCTGCTGTGACTGAGCTTTGCATATCTATCCTTGTCCACCATCTGTTCTGCCTGTGGTCTTTGAGTTTCCATTTCCTTTTGTCCCAAATTGTCCCTATTCCGCCTGAAGCTCCCATTGCACTTATTGCTATTCCTTCATAGTTTCTGCTTCTTTTCATGCTGGTTTGGAATTCCTGATCCGTTATTTTGGTCTCCTGGAGTAGGAGGAAGTCTGGGTGTTCTAGTTTAATAAGATCTCGGACTGCATTAGCTTTTAGGGAGGAGCCCATCCCCCTACAGTTCCAAGAGACCAAAATCATCATTTACCATTTTTGTTGTGGGCCCCAGATTTCTCTTTCATCTTCTCTCCGCTTCCTTTGGTCTTGTCTAAATATGAGTCCATTGGCTGCTGAGTCCCCGTGGCGATTTCTTTGGCCGCCTGCTCGTCCCTTATCTCTTTATTTGTCTTCCTTCCCGCTTTTCTTGGTGGATCAGTGGAGCCGATGTTTTATTTTGATTTGTTCCTAGTGAGGATTCTTCCGACTGATGGGATGGGGGAGCTCTGTCGAGGGGAGGAGGGGGTTTCCATGTTGCATTTCGGAGATGGGGGAGGGGACGGGGGATCCTCAGAAGACAGAGCTTCAAAAGAATTAGTGGGGCGAGGGGAGGAAGGACCGGCATCCGAGGGATGGGAGGGGGGGATGAGAGATTCAGAGGGGGGTTTAGAGGATGTACCTGGAGGAGGGTTTGGTTTTTTTCTCTTTACAGTTTCCCATGCTTCTTCTAGAGTTTCTACAGAGTTTATAGAATCTAGAGGTTTAGATTTACTGCATCTATTCGCAAAATGACCATATTCGTGACATACCTTGCATTTGAATGGCAGCTGCTCATAATCCACTTGCTGTATGTGAGTCCACTGATTGACTTTGAGCTTGATTACTTCCGGTAACCCTTTCCCCAGATCCACTTCAACACATATCTGGGCACATGCATGCATATTCTCCTTTGGCTCCGATCTATCAATGTATTTTCCCACATCGTTCCCTATAGCTCTGACTGATTCATCTCCCCAGCAGTGAAGAGGCAAGTGGGGAAGGCGCACCCATACCGGAACAGCGTTGGGGACGTCCATCTCAGGATCAAAGTCGGGTGTCCATCTATTGAGATAAAGACCTCTAGTGTCCATGAAGTAAGGCCCGTTTCGGAAAATGAGATTGCGATCCTCAATAGTCTCGAAGAGAAAGGTAAAAAACCCCCTTCCACAGAATCTTATTTCTATTTTTCCTTGTACCATCGCATTCCAGTTTCTCTCTACCCAACGTTGGACAGTGCGGGGTGAAGGCCATAACCCCGTGAACTGGCCAACCAGGCCTCTTTCTGCAAGAGCAACAGCTGATCTCCTTGGTAGGGCTGGAGGGAGCGAGACTTCCGGAATTTCATCAAGTTTTTTAATGAACTTTGAGGATGAAGGGCGGATTTTCTCCGAAGCATTCTCAGGGATGAGCGAAGCGAAGGACTTCATCAGGTCATCTGGATCCCTGAATGGGGGATCCATTGCAGGATGAGGCTCAGCGCAGCAGGCGCTCCAGCAGAGATCTAGGAGGGCGCTCAGAGAGGGTTCAGTCACGCAGAGGGCGCGGGCAGGGTCGCGCTGCCAGGCATGTATCCCAATGCAAACTCCCCTCACCTCTCCCTTCTTATACCTTGATAATTATTGTATTTTTTCTTTGTTTGGTTGAGTAACTTCTCCAATAACGTATTCCATGACTTCATTTTCTGTCAGCACCAAGTCAATTCTCTTCTTCCATGCTAAGAAGTTTGTTGATCCAATGAGATTGTTGCTTTCCTTGTAAAAAAAAATTCATTTTATTTGTAGACTGAAACATGGAGAACAATATGGTACTTACTTGTCAAACAAGTTTTTTTCTTGAGGTTGCTTTTAACTGTCTTGATTCCTTCAAGAATCTTTAAGATTCTTCAAAGATATCCTTCAATAGTAAAGAGCCTTCAAGAGAGGGATAATAACCTTCCTTCCTTTAAGGAGATATTGATCCTTCTTAAGATGATGAGGTCTTCAATGGGAGCTTGATGTAGTAACCTTCCTTCTCAGTCAATAGGTCTTCTTCTTAAAGCCCTTCCTTGTGCCTTTTGCAAATGATTCCTTTTGACAAGAAACCTCCTCTTATGCCAATAAGATGATCTCCAAGCTTCCTTTTCTTCACCTTAGCTTTGATACCATGTTGGAGAATCTAGTAGGGTAGTTATTCAAACAATTCTCCTTATCCTTAATAATTGCTTGTGAACTTTAGTTAGCTTATTATTGTTCTTTATTAGATTCTTTCATCAAACAATTATCAAGAGAATAAATAATAAAGACATTTGACACAAGAAGTAGGCTCCAAGCAAGGGAAAAACCCCTCTAAGGGGAAAACCGAGAAATAATCTCTTCTCTTCTTATAGAATCAATTCAAATGAGAAAACCAAGACGCAACGACCAAAGTCAAACCTCCTCCAAGCACCATGTCATCCCTCCAAATGATCTTCTTCAAGACAAGACAAGTTCTACCAAATTCAAAGAAAGTCAACTCCTTCAAGGTCTGCTCCAATCAAAGTTTCACCCCTCAATTCAGGTTCGCGACTTTAGCCTGAAATTTTTAGCCCTACAACAATTGCAAAATCCCTCGAACCTTTGCATGTGTGAGAGAAAATGACCAAAAAAAGTTTTTTGGTTTCTTCTTGAGATGCTTATTTATCCTTGACAAACCCTAGGAGCATGAAATGCATGCTTGAACTAGTTGACCATTTAAAAGAAGCATGAAACTCATGTTTGAAAATAATATTTTTCTCTTTTCTTTTGCTTGTTACATAAGATATACATAATGAAATGAGTACAATAAAAATTATGAAGACTAGAACTAGTTACATTTTCCAACATGCAAACCCCAACTTTTTCCCTCCTAGTCACATGACTTGTTATGTGGCTAAGGGAGTTTTCCAATGGCAATTTCCCTTTGTTGGTGTGGTTCAAATTGCTTGTGTGCAATGAGTTGGTTTCAGTCTACAACACGAAATAAAAAGTGAATTCCTCTTACTGAGTTTGGTAACATATATTCATAGTTAAGCTTATATTGAGGTTTATATTGTCATGTTCGAAGATGAGTCATTCTTACGGTTTCTCTATGGATCGTAGTCGAGTTTATGGGCTACCATTGGCTTGTGCTGCAATAAAAAGAATATTTGTTTTTTTTTAATGCATGCAACATATGTGTACAATCCTATACACATTGCAATCACAAATTTCATTAATCAACATGAAGACGTACATCGTTACCAAGTATTTGAATCATGTATTAGATGTCCAAGAATTGGCGTGAGGTTAGAATTTTGTGCGAAGGATGGGGCAACAAGGTGATGTGAGTATGCCTTCTGAAATTGTCAGTGGTATTTATAGTAAATCTTTGCAAGGACACCTAACAATGGGAGTACCACCCTCCCTTTTCATATCCATTCATAGCCTAATTAGGGTGATGAATATTAATGTTTCCACATTAATCCTATAAAAAATCCGCGGAAATATTTGTAGGTGTATGTTATGGCATTAAGAATGACATAATATGCACTTATTGCCCATTTAGAGCATAGTTACTATGGTCTAGCTACCAACTACATTGAATTTAGATCGATAGCCATGAATATCTACAAGTGTGTGTTAAGATGGTTGGGAATTACACAATCTGCATTCGTGGAATTATTAGGATGATGTAGCTAAGTAATGCATTAACTTGGTTTGATAGCCATGAATGCAACTCTATCTTTAAAGGTTAAACCAAACGTTGGGAAGAGATCCTTGATCGTGGGAATTGAAGGGTGCAATCACTGGACAATTGCTTCATGGAAACAAAGTGAATATGGGAAAAAATAGAGCAATATAAAAAATTGCATTCGTTGTCAATGAAGACTATGGTGTTCTGTAAATCAAACATTATAAAATATAAAATATGATATGATATAAACTATATAATATAAAATAAAATCAATACCAACTTTGATTGTTTCTAGTGGTGACCATAGTAATGTTGTCTGGATATATACTTAATTAATGAGGTGTTTTAGGATAAATAAATAAATAAATAAATAAATAAATAATAACAGGTACTTACAAATTTGTAACTAAGATATGCAATCCACTTATATTATTTGTGCAATGTTTTGGAAACCTTTGCGTAAGGTTCAAAGTTAGTGTGGCATCCAAAAAATTTCATTTTTATGTTGGTCATTCTATGCTTACTTTTGGTGCAACCATCGTCACCTTATGAATCCAACAAAAGTATCCCTCGGGTTTGATTCGGTTCCTACCATGGATTAATGGAGAAGTGATGGCTTGCCTATGCCTTTACTTCTTTTTGTGAAGATTCTTATCATGCGCCATTCAATTCGCTATACAGAGCCAAAGGAACTACAAAGGACTTGACTAGACGGGTTTAAACCTAGGACATTTATCCCCTTGTTTTCTATATATGTACATACAAACACCAAATAAATCACTGCCAAATTTAGAACATATGTCATTAATTGGGTGCCAAATTTAAGTGATAGCTTGAATTTCATAGGATTTAAGCTCTATGAATTGCAAGAGCTTCACCCTATGAGTTTTATACCATTTTAAACAAACCCATATGCTCAAAAAATCTAGAGAAATTGGGATTGGTAAAAAAAATGATTTGTAAAGTCGCCCAAATCAAGTAGGGAGGGAATATTGCTACAAGTTTAGCCTAATATCTAAAGAAAGAGCATGATCATTTCCTAAATAAAAATTATATCATATAGACTCTAACATGTTAAGATATCAAAGCCATTCATGATCCTACCTATTTAAACCCTAATAACTAGAGATTGTAACAAACACTTGAGAAGTGAATGCTCTGAAACCCTAGATCATGTCAATTGACAGGAAGGGTGTTTCTATATCAGATCCATTCCATATCATGTCTAGTAAATCGTTGACAACTAGGGATTGTAACAAATTCCTAATAATTGAATGCTTTAAAACCCCAGATCATGTCAATGGACAAGAAAGGGGTTTCTAAATATAGGCAACTTACAAAGCCATGTGTGGCATTGATGAAATGTGATACATGTAATGGGAGGTTTAAGTCCTAATCATGTTACAATGACAACATGTCATGCTTGTATATGAGTCTCCAAAAGCTCTGAAATGAAAATCATATTTTTTTTAATACAACTGCAAAATTGTAAAGTTCTTGATGTAGATGAGTTTTAATTTTTCTACAGAGCATAAAACACCTTATTTTCTCCTAGTAAACTAATGTATTAATTATTCACAGAATGGTTGATTTATATATGCTACCATTAGATGCTTTGCAAATTAATTGCTTTTGCTATAAAAGTTTTTAACAACTATTTTTGTAGGTTTTTTAAAAACATGTTATTTTGATAAAATGATTGATATGACCCCACTAAAAAATTTAAATTATGAACAAATTATGATAGACATTCATCGACCTCTTTTTTAAAATAACCTGAATATTTAACATTGAAATGGGGGGTAAGAATAATTAAGCATGGATACATAACAATTCTTTTCTTCAATTCTACCCCTTATGTTGGTTGCATCATTATGAAAGACGTTTTTCTCCACCATCTCTATAGAGAAAGTAAAAAATAATGTTGAGTGTGGAAAATACCATTATGAAACACTTCTATTTTTAAAAAAATTCCAAGTATGATAAAAGCCAAGACAAGGACAATTTGTTGGTAATCTTTCTCGACAATGTTCGCTTAATTTTTTTCTTATTTATGTATGCCTATATAACTAATTAATTATTCCTTAATTTTATTGTAAAGACATCTAATTATCTATAATTATAAAATCAAATAATTCTCTCTATTTTATTATGGAATCAATTAATTGTATGTACTTATAAAATAAATTATTTTTTCCTGTTACCTTATTATAAGATCATAGAATTGGACTTAAGCATTAATTTTAATTATAATGCTAGTTTTTTTTTTTACAGTTATATAGAATTTATAATTTAAACTATTGTTTCATTAAATTAGATTGCCTATGCTTAATGCAATAGAATTATGCTCAATAGATTAGTGTTATTAGTTAATTCTATTGTTCATTAAGTAATTGTCTTTCATAGTATTACGAAAGGTCATTAAAAAAGTATAAAAACATTTTTCCTAGTACAAAATGGATTTAGAAATGGAGTTTTTGGCATTGTTGTGATTTTTTTTCTATATTTTATTGACATTCTTGTACAATTGCAAATGATTATCTATTGAATATTTGTATTGGCGATGTCTGTTTATAAATGGCTTTAGTGAGATAGATCTCATGTGTTATAGGTTGTTGTCTATAGTATAATGTTTCATTTATTCTTATTAGATAGATGGCTCAAGAAATTCAGGTTATGCACTGATGGGAAAAATGTTTGTTTGTTTGTTTTGTTTTGTTTTGTTTTGTTTTGTTTTTTTGTTTTTTTGTTTTTGTTTTTGTTTTTTTTCTTTTTCTTCAGCAAATACCCCTTTAGCACAATTGCAATATATAGATGGCTTAAATGTTGCATATACAACTTGAGTCACTGGTATTTTGTTCCACTTCATTCTATTTTGTTTGTTTTTTTTGTGTATTTTGTGCAAAAAAATCATATGCAACATTTCTCATAACATCTTTTTGTTCTTGTCTTGTCATAGGTGCAACTACTTTTTTTCCTTTTCTTTGAGGAATGGGGAGATCATTATCACGTTCCAAATAGTCAATTGTATTGCCCTTTAAATTTTGTTTCTATTGTGTTTGCTTCTTTTCAAAAAGAAATAGTTCATAACCTTCCTTTTATAGAACAACTTTGTAACAAAACAACTTACCACAAACATATAATGAGAATCTAGGATATGAAAATAAAAAATGCATTTGCATTAAGTGAGCCAAATATGCAACAAATTAATTTGGTACTTTCTACTTTCAATCTATTTCAGTTGAAACATTTCCACTATTATCCAAGAGATTGTTCATTTGTTGTTTTTTTACATTTTTGATATAGTTTGATAGAAATATGAGAAGGCATAGTCAACCATTTTCGATATTGCTTGAGCTATGAAGATGATTCAACTATTTCTTCAATGCAAAGTGAACTCATTCCTAACTATTTGCAAAACTTTCACAATGTTGATAATGTTGAAGCATATTTGTAAGAAATATGTACTCCTTCCATTGCATAAGGTTCATATGCAATTAGCTTATGGGGAGATACTTTTTGCATAAAATGTTTCTCCAAGTGGTTTTCAGTCCCTGTGAATATTTGGTTATACACAACTGGAAA